>JAWPHD010007923.1:0-121835 GCA_037043455.1 Cyrtodaria siliqua
ACTGTGTAAATAAAGAAAACTCCCCCATGAAAAATATATTACAAGCTGTGACTTTGCATGCCAGACGTTGAACTGAATGCTCCCACAGACATGTCTAGTATCATCTAATGAAGAACACTTTTAATTTATTCTACATAGCCTAAAGTTTATGTTGTTGTTTTTTCAGAAATGACCTTTAGGCTGTTAAATTTAATAAGGTATATACTTATCTAAATTGAAAGTGTAGAAAATTGCGGATTTAGTGGACGCTATGACGTCTTAATTCCGCGACTACTTGCATGATAAATGGTTTATCAATCCGTAGTTGAGTACCATGTTTCCGCTTGCGATCGTGTGATAAATAAATAATTACAGGGTTCTATGTTGAGTAATATTACTGTTACAACTGCTGCATACTGTTCTATTATGAGTATTATTTACTGTTATAACTGCTGTAGACTGTTCAATGTTTTACAACTGCTGTAGACTGTTCAATGTTTTACAACTGCTGTAGACTGTTCAATGTTGAGTAGTATTACATTTGACTACTACTAAGGCATATTGTTAGCGGATATGAAAGATCTCTCATTTACGTCGCAATCTTCATAGATTCTGCAACTGGAATCCATTGTATACGAAGGTCCCATATACAGAGCTGTTGATATATGAATCCATTTAATATATTTATTGAAAATGCCTGTGTGGCAGATGTATGAAACGTGTTCAACTAGAACTATAGAATACCTCCTAAAACAAAGGATTTAACACAAATGGAAAAAAAAGAGAGATGAAATACAATATCTATTCAAGGATAAAATACGCAAAGCAACTCTAATGATTAGTTGGTTGTACATATGTTTTTATCATTTATTTTTGTTTACTTAAAGACATTTTCTATAGTTTTTTCTGCATAACAGATTTTCTTTAAATTTTCTGTACAGTAAGTCTGTTATATATATGGACAGAAAAGGCAAAAATAATGGTAGGTCACCATGATTAATAAAATTTTAAAAAATAATTTGTAATGAAGTCAATCTGTCCAAAAAGTTGAACAAGTCCATGAAATAGCTAAATAAGACATTTTTGAAGACTAATCATGTATTCATTGGTCACAATTCTACTTAAATTGTATTAAAGTAAGGAACATTTAATTACAATAACATTTAAAGCTCATCTTTATGTAAAACCTATACTTTTTTACAAAATCTGTTGAGACCATTACCACAATTTATGCACAAATTAACCCATAATGATACAATTTCTTTCCTTTTTTGTTATGTTTCCTAATAACAGAATTTGTTCAAACTTCCTAGTCACTTATTTGAACATATATTTAGACAATATATACAAATAAAATTAAAGGTCACCATGCATATTGAGATTTAATATTGATTTTTCCTATTTGACGTATCAAAAAATAGGCATTTATTTAAATAAAGACAATAACAAAATTCAAAAAAAAAAAAAAAAAAAAAAAAAAAAATACAATTAGACATCAAAAGCAACACTCCTGTAAATTGTTAGGAAAATCCATCTTATAGCTTTAGAAGAGAAGTCGTCCAAAAATGCTGCGCATGGAAAACTACAGAAACTACCAACAAGGCAGCATTAATAGGCAATATAACACATAAATGATCAAGTATAAAAAGGTCTAGACAGCCACAAAGCAAGAACTCGATGACTTGGTAAAAGCCAGAGCACTAAGAGAACCAACCCTAGGGTAAGACAAGACACATTTGAAGAAAAGCAATCAAACGTGACCATCCCCTGAGGAATTAGGTAGACGTCATCATATGGTCTACAATCCGAATGGTAACTATGATAACTTAATATAATTTATTTTCAGAGATCGTCTTCATCTCGATAATTTTCTTCTTTTTTTGATATCCCGTGTGGTTCCCATGTAAGAATTGGGCCACTGTTGATACACAAACATAATGTGTGGCAAATCTGTAGTTCTGCATGTGATACCTAAATTCTGCTTATTTAATTTTGATTTAAATGGAGGTGGGCTAGTAATGTTCATTCTGGTTGGCGCCATATAACCTGTGTTTGTTGGTTACCCGTTAAACTCAATTCAAATCAGCTCAAATTCATATTTTGATAATATCCAATCCTTATCCCAAATCGATATGACAAAAGATATGTACATATTGAAATATCAAGTAGCAGGCTAATTTTCGTTTCTTCCTAAATTAATGACATAACCTTTAGGCTAACAGTCGAACTCAACGACGCCCACAATTATCAGTTTGGCTTTTAAGGACAAACTGCGGAAAAAACTGCACTATGGACATCTAATTGTGCAAAGAATTATAGGCTAAGTGGTTTACCAATCCGATGTTAAGAAAAATGCTTCCTTTCACGATTTGTAGGTGAATGACCCGGTCATTCCTTTAAAAGCCTTCCTTAAACGGAGGTCATGGTAGTCTGCATATTGATCGTTTCATTATTCACCGGGCGGAAACCAGGAGAATATAGTTTTTGATTATGTTTGGTTCTATATTATTGAAGAAAATATACTCAATGGAAATAATGTTCATTTTGCTGTATGCCAATTTAGGCAACCGGCCATTTAGAATAAGGATTTTTTATTAAGATACAAATACAGATTTATACCAGTCAGTGAGTTAGCTAAACGTCATCATAGGGTCTACAATCTGTCCTGTCATCGCACAATCAAAGAGAAATGAATAGTGGTGAACTGCCAATGGGTCTATCACTAAACATGAATTGCGTTGCAAAATGATAGGTTCATACTATATTTCGACCATTTTTTAACCAGTTTACCATAGAAGTGTGGTGTTGATAGTCCTTCTCGCAGAAGAGTTCTTTAATAACATTTATATTAGATCAGGAGTTACGATAACACAATGTTTCAAAGTATTTTCGAAATTTATTGCAACGATAACCCAGATGGAAACGCTTTTGAGATGTATAAAGATTACGATTATGTGTCCTCAGCTCCACTCCAAGAAGTAAGAATTATGATTCAAAATAACTTAACATATGGGAATGACCCTCAAGATATATCAGTATATATTCCATCATTTCTTACATGTGAATAACCATGCGTGGTGTAATATTATTTATTATCTATTTTACTAAGATTTCGTCTTAAAACTTAAAAACTTGCCTTAAATTATATTCAGGAATCTGATGATGACCATTTTGTAAAATTTTCTGATTCTCTTTCATCTCTTCAAGCACTGGGTAATATGAAACATGATAACCGAGTTGTGCTTCAGCTTTTAGGAAAGGGATAATTCTCTTATATGTGGTAATGTTATTATTTTATGCTGGCTTCCAAGCCATGTAGGAATATGCGGTAATGATAGAGCTGATAGTGCTGCTAAAGCAGCATTAGGTTAACATATATCTAATGCTAAATTACCTTATACTGATTTTAAAAGTTGTATTAACACATTTATTCGTAACTCTTGGCAAGCCGCTTGGGATTTTTTCAGTTAACAATAAACTCCATTCAATTAAGCCGTCACTTGGAGAATGGCGTTCTTCTAGTAGACTCATTCGTCACGAAGAAGTTGTCCTAGCCCCGTGCATGATAAGGCATACACATTATACTCATGCATATTTATTACAAGCTGAGCAATTACCAGAATGTATACACTCCTTTGCACCGTTAACACTCAAGCACATCTTGTTGGAATGTGTAGACTTTGATCCTATGCGTCAAAGGTACTACAATGTTAATACTATGAAAGAGTTATTTGATACTATAGATTTTAGACTTGTTTTAGATTTCCTAAAAGAAAACAGCTATATAAATCATTGTAATGTGTTCTTATATATATTTACTTGTTTATATACCCGTGGACGGGCATTTGTTGATTTACGTATACAGTTTAAATTACTACCATATCATCCCTTACTTTTTAATAGTTTTATCTTTATATATTTACATTAATTTTTAATTACTACTTAATTTCTTCATCTTTCGTCGGTTTTTGCGCACAATATGACCTATTTATGTGTCAGCGTGCCGTAATACACCATTCATTCATTCATTAGTTTCAGTTTTTGTATAGCGTCAGTAGCTTTGTGGATATATATTTTTAACCATCGTACTTTATAAAGCATTACGTGGAAACGGCTTATTTCGTTTAAACAAATACAGATTAGCCGTGGACGGAGCTTATTACAGTTTTATCGATACAGGTAATTTGTGGGCGGAGCTTATCGGTGTATTTACATTCAAATCTACTAAAAGATCGATAATTGTCTCGGTATTTAATTAAAACATGTAGTGAAAAAGAAGGAAGCCTCAATCATTTTGTGAGCGGCATTTAATAATTATAAATTGTCATCGGCGTTCACGGATTATACTAAATTGTTTAAAATTAAATGAACAATGCAAACAAATAATCAATTCGTAACTAATACATCATGTATACTTCTTCTTTTTCATACTATTCGTTGCGAATGTACATGAAACGCCGTTATATTATTTATTTAAAGTATCAGACCAGACAATTCCTAGAAAATAGGCCAGACATATGCTTTTGCAACAAATAAATGTCATGTTATGCCGATTTGTTTAATGGTATGAATTGAAGTTGTCATATCATTATTGGTGATTAAATAAATAATCTGAATAAAATAAAATAAACAGGCAATTTGGTATTTTTAAAACGCTGTCAATCAATACGCACTAATGTATTGTGTGTTGAATTTATTCTTATACTCTATTGCTCCGCATAACAGTATAAAAAAGAGTATGATAATGGACCTTTGGAAACGGCTGAGCAGGTCACATACGAAATATTGCGGTCTCGGTTTGATTGAGACTGTTCATGAGCGGTGGTGAAATATGCTAGCTACCGCTCACGCCCTCTAGCCCCGGGTTGAGCAGAACTCAATATTCATAAAAATCAACAGTACATAATTTTAACCATCCCGAAGATGGCAAGCATATGGCGGTGGAATTTTAACTATCCCGAAGATGGCAAGCATATGGCGGTGGTTATAGTAATATTTGTATCTTTATTTCATCCCCTATATCCAGCGGCGTATGGTCCCGGGATCTAATACAATTGTATGCCCAGAAGAGCGAAATAAACAAAAAGGAATTTAGTTGGGAACAGCGGTTATGAAGCATGCGTATCACAAGTAACAGCCAAAAGACTGAATTAAAAAGCAGACAACATATCCTATGAGTGGTTAAATTATACCCAGAGCCTTCTATTGGCCGGAGTAGTGGAACCACCGAATCGAAAATTAAGTAAAAAAAAGCAAAAGAAATTGTACCACCGATCACTAAATATAAGTTCGTGCTCAGCGATCTCCAAAGATCGAATGAATAACAGTACTGATTGCATGGCCCGGGAGACGTTTTACTGCCGCCACACTGCACAAGCAACGACACTATGCTATAAAAAGAGTATGATAATGGACCTTTGGAAACGGCCGAGCACGACACATACGAAATGTTGCAGTCTCGTTTGATTGAGACTGTTCATGAGCGGTAGTGAAATATGCTAGCTACCGCTCACGCCCTCTAGCCCCGGGTTGAGCAGAACTCAATATTCATAAAAATCAACAGTACAGGATTTTAACCATTCCGAAGATGGCAAGCATATGGCTGCGGATATAGCAATATGTATGTCTTTATTTCATTCCCTATATCCAGCGGTATATGGTCCTAGGATCTAATAAAATTGTATGCCCCGAAGAGCGAAATAAGCAAAAAGGAATTTAGTTGAGAGCAGCGGTTATGAAGCCTGCGTATCACAGGTAACAGCCAAAAGACTTAATTAAAAAGCAGACAACATATCCTATGAGTGGTTAAACAATACACAGTCTTTTATAAAGCTAGAACAATTAACAAAAATCGGTAAACATGTGTAACTCAAGACGATGCATATAGTCAGTGCCCACATACTAACATGTTGAAAAACGGGCTTCTCACATTTGTGAAGGACCTCCTCAAGCAATTACAAATCAATTTTAAAATTATAGCCAGTATATATTACAACGGTATCTTCTTTTTTTAACAAACTGGTTCTCCTATTCATAGACAACGCGTGCATCGCTGCTATATTCATGAAGCACACCAATGTAGACAATTGTTTTATGTTTATATTACTGTTTAATCAAGATATCCGTATGTCCCATTAATACATATCGCCTAGCCTATACATCCACGAATTATTTCTTTAAAATATAAGGCATTTTTTAAGGGTTTATGGCCAACCATGTTTGTAAAATAGTGGGTGGGGTATTTTTGTTCAAAATCATAGTTATAGGGGGTTTATAAAGACAATATACATGCACTTATGTAATACATATAAGTTGAGCAAATTCGGTAAACATGTGTTGATGTGTGTTGACTTAGTGAAGATGATCTGGGCGTTATTAAAAAGAAAAAAATCAGGTTGACAAGCTCACTTTTGGAAACCTTTGACAACGACTTTGCATAAAATATTTTGTTTCAGCAACAGTAATAAAGACAGAGTAATTGCAATACTAGTCAACAATGAGCAATTTTTACAGCTAGCTGAAAAACACGCGCCTGTGTCCATTAGTATAGACGCCATTTTTGTAAGATTTGTATTCGCACGAGTGGTGAATGTAAACATTGAATTCATCGGTAAATAACTGAATGATTAATTACACGATCACTGAGGAAAGGACAGGCATTGGTAGGTCGACGATTTACCCTTTGATATGTATATGTTCAGGAAGTTGATCTCTATCAGAACCGATATTTATGCTTCATATTCAAAGTGACTGTAGTACGTGTATATTGCCGAGTTTTTTTACTGGATCTAATAACCAAACTATATAAAGTTAATATTCATACGCCAAACTAAATCCACATAGAAAATATTGCATTTCTTGTTCAACATGTTATAGAAACATATTTCACTCATGTCTTTAATTAAAATTCGAGTAACTGACGATATTAAATATTAGTTGTAGAGCGAAAATAAGAAGTTATATTTTTTATGGAAACTTGTTTTCTTCTCGGATGTGTTTCCGTTCATACGTTAACAGGCTACATTTTGTAAACACAACCTACAAAATATGTTTTGCAGATGTTACATCCACAATCAGGTGATGTCTTCTTGTCAAACTGCCTTCTTACATTGTATGCTCATTTCCTCAGAAGATCGATGCCCTTTTAAGGTAAGTATAATAGAGAAACATGAGTTTTTTCACTACTGAAATACAGTTTCCACAGTGCAACAACTGCGCACGCTTTGTATAATAAAACATGCTTTGTATGGTTTTCGGATATGGCCATGTGCTTTTAATTTCATTTGAAATATTGTTACTTGTGAAAGAATATAATTTATAACACACTGAGAAGTTCTTGAAAAAGTTTTTTTTTTAGCTGAAATATATGGATATAATATGGACCTGGATAATTAAAATGGATATATTATAAGTGGATATATATACAGTGTTAATGAATGGAATCAATAAGAATGCGTTTTCAATCAGTTGCCATGAAATACAGAATAATGACGTTGATTAAATATTAATTTCTTATTGTTGTTTAAGTAAGACATGCTTAATTCGTAGTCATGGGTAGCAAAACAAATAAAAGCAGGCGCTGGAAATTTAACCAACAATGTGGTAGACACAGTTTTCAAAGTCGGAAAAAACAGGAAGGAATTACTGTTGAAGACGGAGCAAAAAGAAGTTGTAGTAGAAAAAGAAAACAGTAAGTGTGGACATTATCAGTTAGTGAGAAAAAATTACAAATTTAAAGATAGAGGTGGATACTGCACCAAGTGTATTGTTAGGAGGATTCCTATTATAAAAGATCATTCCAAAATATTGCGGTTGGGAAGAACTGATTCCAAATACAAAAAGTTAAAAATGTGCTAACGGGCAACAGAATTGTTAATTTAGATGAACTGAAAAGCCATGCTCTGGATATCACTACACATGCTGCTACTTGCCAAGATTCTCAAAGGTTTGCTTTAGGTGGAAATTCGCCTATTTCCCTGCATACTGAAACCAACAAAAGCGGTATGTCGTGTTTTGTGGGCTATTTGCCATGGATGCAAGAAACAATTCCCCATGAAAACAAGCACCAATGAGAATGGAAAGTTCAGTGATTTAAACATAAGGGCTGTTTGGGAAAGTATGACAACAAGAGGTGGTGCATCTTCGCTAAATGAACTCGCCGGAACTATGGGCCTACCAAGTATCAGTGGTAAAATGTTTACACAAATAGAGAAACAGATTGGTAGTTGGTGGCAAGAGATTCTTAATGAAGAGTTAGCCAAAGCCCGGGCTGAGGAAAAAGAACTGGCTATTGGACGTGGTGATTTTTTCCAAGGGGTTCCAGCAGTTACTGTGGTTTATGACGGCGGTTGGTGCAAACGCTCACACAAACACACATACAATGCACTTGGTGGTGTAGGCGTTTTATTTGGTGTTGAAACCGATTTTCTTTGTATATTTGCGTCCAAAACAAATACTGTGTTGTGTGTAGTAGGTTTGATGGAACATACTTGCTTTAAAAATTGGACTGAAAGTTCCCAGTCCATGGAGGCTGAAATTATGGTGCAGGGTTTCATGGAGGCCGAGTCTGTACATGGATTGAGATACAATCCATGTGATAGCAGATGGAGACAGTTCTGTTTACTCCCAGATATTGGAGAAAGTGCTTATATGGGGTACACATGTCACAAAGTTAGTGTCCGCAAATCATGCGTGTAAATGTTTACGAGCAAGTTTAGAACGCCTTGTGGAAGAAAAGCCGGAATACAAAGGGAAGGGGAAGTTGACGAAGGTCACTAGAATGCGCTTGACGACTGTTGTACGTTGTGCTATTCGTATACGTAGCAAGGAAAATGATTCAGCATTGTTAACAAAGGACATACGCAACTCTACCCATCATGTTCTTGGTTTCCACCAAAACTGCAGCAATTTTTGCAAAAATAAATCTACAATTCTTAGTGCAGCAGACGACAACAGAGACCTAGATCCCGAAAAAGACATTGACGGTATTTTTGAAGAACAAAATTCATACTGGTCTTTACCAACTGACAAAGAACTGGATAGTTATCGCCTTTTATTCAAGTCAGCTCTTAAGAATAGCGAACTTCAGGATATCATAAGGGATGTGACGGTCCTCCTTAATATATTAGCAGAAAAGGGTGTTAGGTCGATTGGAAACTTTACAACAAACTTAGCGGAAAGTTGGATTGCCTGGTGATAAGTGGAGCTACCTGTGTTTGGAGGTATATGCAAAAGAGCTCCATCGCCACTTCCGAGAAGGTTCCAGCGCCAAAAATACAGGTAAACAAAGTGGGTATCCTTTGATATTTCTTCATTATTTCCTGTATTTGCCTTGATATGATAAATCGGGGAATGCAGTTCCGTGTAGTTATGTTTAAGATTCGACACGACTAAAAACTTTTCTCGAAAGATTCCTAATTTGACGCCAGGGACTTTTAGCTCGTTCGAACTTTGCAGTTTTTTCTCAACTTTATCGTCGCCAACTTGTTTTGCCTATTTACGCTACATATCGACATGAACAAATTAAAATATCAACCGGTTGTGTTCGTATATTAACTGTTGACAAAAATATACAGCACGGAGAACGTTTCGGGGGAGAAATACGTGACTTCTTAGAATAGATAGCTCCAATGCCAGAGAGATAGTTCCAGTGCTATGGAGATAGCACCAATGACAACAATCTACATACCACATTCATTGCTGCATCCACTATATACTGGTTGCCTATATGATGCAGTTCTATTTCATATACATTGATGAAACTGTGTGTGTTGCTAATAGAGTTTTAGCCGGATTGCGAAACAAATCGAGGCTTATGGTTTGGAGATTTCCTTCTGTCTGCATCTGCCTGTCCGTCCGTTCGTCAGTTTACCCGTTTTGACGTGTTGGTTAATGTTTTTGTTCTTTTCATGACTTAGTAGATCAGGTATATACACTGAAGACCCGATAACAGTGGTTGTCTTTGAAAATAAGTATTATATTGAACACAAATTTGTTCTTTATTGTTTTTAGGGAATACAAACACAAATAATGAAAAAATCTGCAAATAATGAAAAATGTTTACTACGTACAAAAGCTTTATCTGACGGGCCTCATCATCCAAGCACAAAGTCGAATAACACCATTGTCTCATGCAATTGCATGTCTAGCAGTGAGTTAGTATTGTCTAGTATATACATTCTGAGGTTGCGGATAAAATACTGAAGGGATAGGACCAAATACTTTGCATATAGTATGTACGCATTTCTCCAAAATGTCTAGTTAGTAGCAAATTAACAAATGTTTCAGTTGTAACTTGTCCCGGATAATTTGCAGAGATATGTAAATTGTACGGAACTGTATATACAATTACACTACACAAAACGGATAGAAGGTTGATGCAAACAATAGTTTGGGCAAACTGTGTTTTAACCAAGAGTAAAGTCCTTCGCAATAGTAAGAAATGACATCCTCATAAATTGTCATTGGTGCTATCTCCATATCAGTGGAACTATCTCTCCGGCATTGGAGCTATCTCTTCTAAGAAATCGCGTATTTCTCCTCAGAAATTATTTATTTTGCCAACAGTCAATATACGAACACCAACCGGATGATATTTGATGTGTTCATGTCGATATGTATCGTAAACAATAAATGTGAGAAAAAACTGCAAAGTTCGAACGGGCTAAAAGTCCCTGGTATCAAATAAGGCATCTTTCGAGAACAACTTTTTGGTCGCGTGCGAAGCTTAAACATAACTACACGGAACTGCATTCCCGATGTTTCATATCAAGGCAGTAAAGGAAATAATGAAGAAATAGCAAAGCATACCTACTTTGTTTACCTGTATTTTTGGCGCTGGAACTACCTCGGAAGAGGCGATGGAGCACTTTTGCATATACCTCCAAACGCAGGTAGCTCCACTGATTACCAGCCATGTAGCGGGTATTTATCATTTAAGGCACCTGCTTGAAAAAAAGTAATTGCCAATCAGTCGTCAGCAAAACTATGTGAGTCTCCGTCAACATGTAACGTCTGACATCAATTTTTTGTTTTTTGTTTTTAACATTGTATTTGAATATCAAGTGTACAAACATTTATATACAGTACATATATAGATGCATTATAGTCTACCTGCTCCTATAGTAAATTATAACTTCATTAAATATGTGGAATGGATTTAACTTCCCTCCGGTTGTAAATAAAAGCATTAGAACTAATGTATCACAAACATTTTACACAGCTTATATCACAAAATATTTTGAACTGCATTCCACCTTGATTTAATTGCATTAGTTTTGTATAAGGGGTACATATATGTTGAGAATAGTTCCATAGCTCTGTAACTTTTTACTTGTTCTAAAAATATCGTATAGTTAGGTAGACATTTTCTCAGTTTGCAAGAATAGACATACTTCTTATAGATAAGCACAACTAGATACAAAATATAATCAATATATCTGTTGAGCATGATATGCCAAGAAAAATGGACTCCGGTGTTAATTCTATTGAAATATTGCATTTTTCAAATAAATCACTAAACAACTTTATTAATATGTTCTTGGCTGACATACATTCATAAAATAAATGCAACAATGTTTCTTTGGAATTATTACAAAATGTGCAAAGTTCAGTTTCAGACATTCCACATTTATATAATCTTGCATTTGTGAAAATAATTCGATGACTAATTTTAAATTGTAAGGATTGAAGATATGAGTCATCTGTTATACGGAAAGGTTGCGTATATAGAATTGCCCAATCTTCACAAGTCAATGCGCATTTCCAAATCTGCTTGCCATTTCATTTGAGAATTATTTGGAATTTCAATAACTGACTTCAAAAATTGAGGGTAGAATATTTGATTTACCTTTTTAGCTGTTTTTAGTTTACTAACATTTTTATTTATTGGATTCTCGATCTTATTATTATTTCTCATGCGTGCTTTCCAATCAGCTGGAATTGCACTAACTAATCCTGTATAAATTAAAAAAGGTATGTTAATGTCATATTTTGCGGTAAAATGTTCAAAAGATAAAAACATACAGTTGTCATCAACAATGTCATTTATGACATGTATGAAAAATCTGTCTTTATAAAATACCGTTCTGTTGTTAATCTTTATATTTGGGTTGTGAAAGAGTGGCTCCGATAGAATATCCTCGACTGTATTTACACCATTTTCCTGTATTAGCGCCCACGACTGGAGTATTGGCAGGGCAAGTGTTTTTTAAAATAGTTGTTTTACCTATTAAGGATAAATTTCGAAACGACCAATCATTTATCAATTTTATCGAATTTACTATGAAAATTGTGAACCACATAGTTGTCGTTTTGCAAATTGTATTCTATTCCTAAAATTTTAAAAGAACCACTTTCATTCCATTTTACCGGTTTGCATGTGTTCAATATGTCTTAACATCATTTTTTATGTCCGATCCAAACAATTTCAGTTTTATCAAAAAGGATAAAAATATCGGACAGGGAAAACAGCATTCAAGGACGACAGTCAACCACAAAACACAAAAACAAACACGCAAACAGACAAACGAAAAGACAAAAGTAATAAAAAATGCAAACGACATCACAAACACAAAAGGGTTGACAATAGGGCTACCGCCTTGGAACGGTCAGTGGCAAAGTAGGCCACTGGGGGATTAAACCGGTTCTAGGGTGCACCAAACCTCACACTTACCATACTGTCATCCCATTAAAACAGGACAGTGTAAATAAAGAAATCCCCGCCATGATCTAATCTCTAACCAACAAGGCAGCATCAATAGGCAATATAAGTAAAACACAAATATGCTCGTGAAATATAATACAAAAAAACAATAGCCTAGAAAGCCACAATGAAGGTACTCAATGGCTTTGCAGAAGTCAGAGCAGTAAGAGAATAAACCATTAAGGGCACGACAAGAAAGATCATGGACAAACATCAAACGCCACCGTCCCAATGGGCTTTAGGTAGGCGTCATCACAGGGTCCACAGCCTGTCCGGTCATCGTACAATTAAAGAGGAAAGCATAGTGGCCAACTGTAAAAGGGTCCACCACCAAGCATGCAGTACGTTGCAAAATGATAGGGTCATAACCTCTTTTGATAAACTTTTTAACAAGTTTAACAAAGAAAGTATGAAAGTGATCATGACCAAGAATCTTACGAAGTTTATAAATCACATCACCATAGAAGTCAGGTTGTGATAGTCCTTGTCGCAGAAGAGTCCTTAAATTACATTTATATTTGGAAAGAAGATCAGGGTTACGATAATAAAATTTTGCAAAGGTTTTACGAAGTTTATGGTAACGGTAACTCTGATTGAGTAACTTTTTAGTTATACAAAGATTAAGAATATTAAAGTCCTCAACTCGAGTACAAGCTCTAGAAAAACGAATACGTTGAGACAGATACACCCCATAAGAAGTTACTCGGGGAACATCCCCATCCAAGTGGGGATAATTAACAATGTCAAAATTAAAATCATCTCTCTTGTCATAGATTTTGCTAATTATTTTACCATTTTCAATCGAGAGATCTAAATCAAGAAAAGAAGCGTTATTATCAGATATATTTTCTTTATTAAGCCGAAGTTCTTTAGGATAAATATTATGAACCCTAGTTGGAAAGAAAGGGTTGTCAATGTTCAGTATGTCATCCAGATACCGAGAGGTGTCATTAAAAGCTTCAATAATATCTGCCTGGTTATCTGGTGAAAGACTCAACATGAAATCCCTTTCATAGCAAAATAAAAACAGATCTGCGACAAGTGGTGCACATTTCGTACCAATAGGGAAACGCAAAGTTTGCTTTTAGTCCAGAACATAACGAGAATTTGTCAACAGTTTCTAGAGTAGCATTCAGTGACTTTACATCGTCGTCAAGGAAAAGGGACGAGTCATCTGAATATTGATTTATAAGGTATTCTGAACCGTCTATTTTAATACGATTAATATCAGGATTATTTTTTAAAGCTGCACTTAAAATAAAAAACTTGTTCAATACATTTAATAGTAAACCAGCAGTCAGATTTTTATATAACCTGGCAGAAATGTTCACCATGCAGAACAAGACGACGTGTCATGCGCAAAAATCAGGTCCGTAGCTTCAAGGTAAAGGTGACGCTTATATTTTAGAAGATGCCTTATGACCATGTATTGGAATGAAGTCATATTACTTGTGTCCGATGTATAACTTTGTTCTCGGTTGAGAGATTTTCATATAACGTGGCAGACATTTTCACCATAAGAAGATGACGTGTCGCGTGCAAAACTAAGGTCTTGTGGAAATACAGACAAATACTTCGGGGGCATTTGTCACTGACAGTGACATTTTTGTTAAGACGTTTATTTTGATGTCTGAAACTGTAAAACTACCTGCAGACAACCACAAGTGTTTTTATACTTTAATTAAATGTTCATATATTTTTATTTTCAGTATATTCCACCAAAACAAACAGCCGGTTTAAAGAAACGTTGCCAGAAAAAGAGAAAACAAATTGACCCGTCTCCATCAAACAATGCCAGTATTGATCAATTTCATATTGAAATTAACCCAGGTTACTCAACAGTCACTATACTTTAATTACCTACAGCATCACAGTTGCTTACCATTCACATGTGTAACTTGCAAATCAATATTCAAGATTGTGAGGTAGATTACCAGTTCCACCTGCTTTTTTACAAGACACTATTACATTCCTCACATATTTCTTTTAAGCATATATTCGAAGTTATTCAGTGCATCAATCAGTAGTAACGCACATACTTTCTTACAAACTTGTATTTATAAATTAGTAACTGCCCAAGGCCTATAATAAAGAGAATACATTTCACATCCATATTATACTGTTAATAATGTATCATCAAATTCAACTGTGTAGATTAGGTTATTGAAAAATATATGATAAGTTTTTATCAAACATTACATCCCATTAACCAGCACTGGTGGATTAACTCAGCAGGATTCATCTTCCATGGTATGTAAGCAAGTTAGTAAATTTAAAACAAGAAATAAAAACATGTTGTTAACCTTACTGGTACTTATCAAAACAAGTCACTTGATTTTACAGTAACTGTCTTTGCTGTGTGTCTTTAATGTTGAGTACCGCTAAACCATATTCGTTATATAAACATGCTCATTGTATAATATGACATTTGTTTCAATGCTCTTTTACCATTAGTTACTTCATGTAAATAGTAATCACATTTGATATTAATGATAATAATGGTTGGTACACTTTCTTCGTCATACAGAGAACTATACAGACAGGAACAGCACAGTCCACAGCACCAAAAACACGGACAGTGTCACAATATGGAACTCGTTTGCGGTATATTTGTGTCTATTAAAGAACACACTGCAATTTTGAAGTATTAAAATTATCACTTGAAATTATTACCTCAGGATCATTTTCTTAAATATATCCTAAGTTTTTTGTGTGTATATAAATTGTGAAGTTTAGAAGAAAGGGTATGATTGTAGTAAAATTAAAGGTGAATCTAAAGTGTTTCCAATATGGCTGATATTGAAGCTTTATCTGGAGAAATGTAAGGTCCTATTTTATAGATGTTTTATTGACAGTATATGTACATAGTTTAATGTACCAAACGTTGAATGGTCGTGTTAAATTGGAAAGGATGCTTATATTACACTTTAATATTCATAATAAATTCTTACACTGATCAATTTCAATTACATATCCCAGTGCATTCATGTAATTGCTGGTTACATGTTGTGGTGATGCAATGTTGTGTTGTGTCCAATTAACCCTGATATTGTAACAAGTATGTTAAAGTGAAATCCGAAACACAGTCTCAAAATGTACAATAGCAATCGAACTAAGCAATCCAAGTGCAGGTCAGTAGGGCATTAAACTATTCAAGTTATTGCTGTCTTCAAACAGTTACAATACTGTATTTTTCTAAATAGTAATGGATTTAAGTAACCACTATTAGAATCTGCTAACAAGTCAGCCACATCAAACTATTCACACTCCTTGTCGTAAAGCACTTCATAATGAAAAAGTAAATGTACTCTTAATTCTATAATATAGTGGGACAACATGAATAATATAGGGGCAGTCAATATATAATCCTTTTTTTTAAATAAATATTCAAATGATAATAGTGACAGTATTAAAAATGTAACAATTTTAAACACTAGAAATTGTTTTAACTTTATAATAGTTTTTTCTTTCATATCAGTTATACACATTGTGCTAAAACCAAACTACTTTATTGTACAATATACATGTTTCATATGTGTATAAGGAACTATTTTTTGATTTGTGAATTTAATGTCTGGCAATTCTAAAATATAACTATTTATTTTTAGATAATCGTTGCCCTTTGTATGTGTTTGACTGCAGGAAATAAGGGAAAATTAAAGTTAGTGTAACTAACTCATACATTTATGTTTTGTTTTTCTGAATTGACAACAACTACTGTATGTACACAAGGTATCATACAGTTACCAAGTTCTCATCCAAAATGGTGTTTTTCATGTTAAACTGAAATTTTGGTACCCCACCCACTTTTTTACAAACATGCTTGGCCATAAACCCTTAAAGACACACATGGACTCTTGAAGTGGTTTGAATCATCAAAATAATCCCGCCGGGTTGATTAACCCAGTATCATTTTTACTTGAAATCTGCTTGCTTCTACATTCTCACATGTAAATAAGCATGTTACAGATACGTTGATCATACGTTTGTATCCATTTGACAAATTAGACCAAATGCAATGGTGTGTTATTTAAGGATTATAGGCTCTCTACCACTTTAAATATTTAGAATCCGCTACGTCTAAACCACATGCTTTCATTTCGATGGATATATATAGAAAGAGAGATAAGTGTTGTACATATGTACATGCGTATGCTATAACACTTTCTATTCTCGTTTCTTTTTGTTTTCTTATCCTTCTTATCGTAACGAAATCAATCTTAGAATTCCATGACACGGGCCATATGCTAACGACCCGCTCCATCATAAGCAAGAACAATGTAAGATAGTGGAATTATTCCGGTTAATCATTTACTCTAATTTATCACGCTCGTACAGTGAACGCATAACTGAACAATTGCGCGGGTTTCGGGATGAATAAATTATGACGTAACAAAGTAGGCTGGTCTTATGTTTTTGGTCAGGAACTGCGCTCGTACTAATGAATATTTTACTTCTTACACACATATTTAAACTCCGAAAATATATACAAACGATGTATTATGCATATCAAATCAAATATATGTTGATTAAATCAAAGGTTGGGACCACTGAGACTGATTAAGTAGATTAAAATGAAGACTCCAAGGTACCCCGTTTCGCCATATAAGCAAAGTTGCAACCTTGGGGTCTTAAAGATAAAGTGGCGTCCACGTAATGGGGTTGCCAATGTACAATATGTCATCCACATATCTAGAGGTATCATTAAAGGCTTCAAATACATCTGACTGTGTATTGGGTGAACGACTTAACATGAACCCGCATGCATAACAATGCGAAAACTATTTGTCTATAAACGGTAGTTCCAAACCTAATATATTCTAATAGGAAAATGAGTGGTTCACAAACTTCTTGGTAAGTCCACATAATGCAATTGTCTAAAGGGCCCTTAGTAAAACAAGTTTTAATAGTGTTTAAGAGTATATTTGAAGTTTGTTCTCTAGTGAAAGTTGTTGAATGAGAGCACCAAGCTTGTCTTCGATAAGGTGATGTGGTAAGGTTGTATATAGTGTTGAGACGTCAAAAGTATTTATAGATGATACTTGCCGTCTATTGCAAATGCTCTCAATAACGTGTTCTGAATTTTAATTTTACAAACATATAATAATCCAAGAGATGTCATAAACGATAGCACCTTATTGTGTAACTTGATCTTTAACGGCGGTTAGACAAGAAGTTAACAGTTTGGAGATGTTCGTAGGGGTGCAAGCACTATAATTCGGAATAAAGCGAGCTTTATAACACATTTGGCGTAGACACGTTACAAAAGAGATAAAAGGGAAGGGAGTTTGACATGAATCGTAACTCGAACAAACAAGAATAAACCTGAATGCGAGGCATGCCATAAATCGCGTTTCTCAACAAAAAATACCCACTGCTGATATTAAAGCCCTTAGGCTAGGGCTAGTATGAGGTTGATGAATGTTATGTGGCAACTGCATACGCCAAATATATCTATAAGTTAGACAGGTCAATACCCAATGCTGACCCCCATTGTGATATTGACCTTAAAGTTAATGTCACATGAATTATATGCATATATACGTTTATCAAAGAAAAACAAGCAAATACACAGATAACATATGAAAAGGAAACATAAGCGTTGATGACGTGATGATTAGCCTCCAACGAGGTTTGATGTGATGTTCTTCCAATGAGGTTTGACGAGCCAAACACGTGTTCCGCGGTTTGTCGCTTCTACAAACACCTGATCCTGTTGTCCTGGTACGGGGACCGTCTCCACCCACTCATTACGTCATACGCTAAATCACATAGAGAGCCTACACACCCAAAAGGCAAACCGTTGGCATTCCTATGGGTACTAAATGTGTACCACTTGTCGCAGATTTATTTTTATATTGCTACGAACGTGACTTTATGTTAGGGCTTTCTTCAGATATACAATCTGATATTATCGACGCTTTTAATAATACCTCACGCTGTCTGGATGCTATACTTAATTTGGATAATTCTTTTTTTTTCTTTCTTGGTTCCTAACATTCATCCTCCAGAACTAAAACTCAATAGAGCTAACGTTTCGGATTCTGTCTCTACGTTTCTTGATTCACATCTTTCTATTGAAAATGGAGAAGTAAAAACTAAAATGTATGATAGGTGAGATGATTTTGATCTCGATATCGTTAATTATCCACATTTGGATGGGGATATCCCCAATACTGTTTCTTACGGTGTGTATATGTCTCAGTTTATTCGTTTTGCCAGAGCTTGTAGCCCTGTGGATGACTTTTTCTAAGTTTTATTATCGTAACACTGATCTGCTCGACAAACATAAAAGCAATCTAAAAACACTTCTGCGACGTCACAACCCGTCTTTTATGGAGATGTGATTTACAAACTTAGGAAGATTATCGGTCGTGATAATTTTCATATACAATTTATAAACAGAGGTTACGACCGAAGTATTCTGCGGCGCATTACATGCTTACGGTTTTCTTCCGACTTTGGACAAGTCATCGAGTACATATGAGATTAGCTTCTTAGGTTTAACTTATTTTTTGATATATTATATACATGAACATTACTGTGTTTTTTCTTATAACACACTTTCTCTAATGTAAGGGGTTAACTCGGCAGAGATTATTCTTTTATGGACATGTACATTGTCCTGTTGTTTAAGGATGATGACAGGGTAATAGTGAGGTTTGGTGCACCCTTGAACCAGTTTAAACTCCTCGGTGGTCCCGTTTGCCACTGACCGTTCCAAGGCATTACCCATGTTGTCAACCCTTATGTGTCTGTGATGTGCTTTTTTACTGAATGTGTTTGTGATGTCCTTTTTGAATCACCTTTGATTTGTAATACTTGTTGCAGTGGCTGTATTCTGTGAATGCTACTCTTCTTGTTGGACCTTTTAACCTTTTCCTAGCTCCGTTTCGGGATTTACTAACTTCGTAAGATCCTTGGTCATGATGACGTTCATACTATCTGTGTTAAACTTGTTAAAAGGTTTATCAAACTAGTTTATGACCCTATCATTTCTAGCATACATTGTGGTGGACCCATTTACAGATCGCCACTATGCTTTCCTCTTTAATTGTGCGATGACCGGACGGGCTGTAGACCCTATGATGACGTTTACCTAAAGCCCAAAAGGACGGTGATTGTCTGCAATCTTGTCTTGTGAAACTTAAGGACATATTTCGAGCCTATTGCATTTGGGGGTGGGGAGAGTGTTCGGAGTGGGGAGGAAAATTTCTATAGGTAACTGTAAATCACTGTTAGCCAAGCAATTTCATGAGAACATTGTGATATTAAATTTTGATTCAAATTATGAGACCAACCCAATAAAGCCTTTTTTGTGTGCAGTAAAATATAAACACATAACAGAAAGTTGTTCATTTAATGCTTTGCTATCATTCTTGTTCTAGAAACAATAAATAAATATCAGACAAGTATTGTATTTAAACTAGGTAAATTATGAATATGCTTTTATTAATTACAAAGTTGTGATTAGCTTTTCTTACCCAAGCAATATCTAATATAGCAATGTTACAAAAAAAAAAACATATAGAAGCGGGCCCAACTTATATACCTGAGTTGATTGGTCATGGAGCAGGCAGTCAGTAAATAAACAAGATTCCCTTGCCTTTTCAATGACCAAATAGCGATGGGAAATATTAGGAAATATGTCCTTAACGCACCAGCAGCCTTTTTTGCCACTGACTGTTCCCCAAGGCGGTATCCCTATGGTCAACCCTTGTGTGTTTGTGATGTCTTATTTCGCCTTTTATTCATTTTTATGTATAGCTGTTATTTGTTTTTGTGTGCGTTTGTAGTTGACTGTCGTCCTTGAATGCTACTTTTCCTGTTCGCTTTTTATATCTATTTTCAAAGTTCTCGGCCACTACTGGAAAACAATACACTTTATAATCCCACCTAAACAATCATTTCCCACGTTCATTCCGAGACACACGTGGCAGCAGAAGCATATTGATATCTACAAGAAAGGACCTTTAAACAGTGTTGCCCTTTAGAGGGATAAATTGTAAAATACCCATAATTGTACATGCATTTACTCACATGTAAACTTATTGAATATGCCTACATTAGTTCCGCCAACAACGTTCTGAAAATTCTCGATTTCTCATTGAACATATATCATACAAATGGTGAATATGTTTCAACTGGGCAATGGATTTGTATGATATTTACAAATGCATCAAGTGCTACCCAAGATCAGTGTGTGACAGTAGTAGCAGCCCTTTTTGAGTGTCTTACCGAAAACTACACAAATAAATCATACATAAAGCGACTATAGTACTGTTAAGAACAGCTCTTAGATTGTTTTTCCCCGCACAACATCGTACTTATAACAATCAAACCATCATACAATTTAGGACACAATGTTACACTTTGTTCAAATTTCCTACATAACAATTCGAAGAGGAGTGCTACACAACAATACCAAAACGTAACCTTGACATATTATATGACGTAGATGAATTGGTATGTGGACATAAACACTTCGAGCAATGATGTAGCCCTAATAGTTCTAGTAGCATAATTGAACACAATGTATAAATTGTACGCATCTCAAATTCAAAACCGTGAGCTTGCAATGTCAAATAAATTAAACACGAATAAATAAATGAACACATTAATAAGTGGTATACTTGACTTGAAGTTAACGGATCAACAACACAGTCAGTATATGTTATTTAGAGCCTCCGAAGAGAGAGATATGCAACATACATATGTTTTATCCGCGAATATACATATATAAGGCATTTATATGATGCCTTACCAAAAACGACACAAGATAACTCATACAGCTACTGGCATTATTGTATACTATTAGTTACATACGAATATAGTTCTGTATTCATTTACATCCTCGGATGATATACTTCGAGTCATGGGACCGCCCTGTTTACATCCCCATCCGACGGACGAGGCTAAGGGAAAATGTGTTGCACTGGACATGAAGCGCTAAAGTCAGTGACGTCGGTGAGGCTTCAACCTGGGTGCTCTGGTTTTAAGTCCACCGTGATATCCACTATTCACGTCTGCCTCTTATATTATGTAATACTTATACACATTATTGTACCCTAAGACATCTCCATTTTTATGGTAAGTAGAACGTAAACATACGAAATAGTGTACGTAGTTCAAAAGGTAACTTTCTGTGGGTACACATTTGATAATGTTGCGCATCATTGCTGTGGTAATGTCATATTTATTTCGACTCAGCACAAGCAGGGATAATCTGTGACGTGAGTTATGCGATATGTCGTGCCGTATCGCCAACATCAACTGCAATCCTTATATAATTGGTAATGCATGCAAAACGGCTGTATGGCTCTGATCTCAGTCGTATTGCTTAAGTAATTAACGAAACATCTTTTATATCTGCGTATTAAATTCGTATGCACACATCCTGATCCGAGAGTTTCCGACTGGAACTTTTGACAATTCACTAGGCATTGAAGCAATACTATTGTATATGTCATGTCAATATTATTATATTGTATATCTTTCATCACAGGAAATTGAATAGTTTAACAATATATACACTACTTTCCAAAGGCTTCTCATGACACGACGTCAAACCGATTCATTTTCTCCGTGAATGAGTGATTGTGCAGTTGATGTATATTGCACTGCCAATTTGGTTACTTCATTCAGACATGTTTGACAGAATGTTACAGAATGACGTATAACTGTTAATAAGGCTATGAGGTTGTGTGTAATGGAAATTATATTGAATGCAAGCAATCTATAACAATTCATCAGTGGAGTTTCATGCGTGCGTATTGGCTGCTATAATCTTATAGTTCGGAGTTTATTTTGTATGCGTGGGGAATTATTAGGAAAAGAGTGTCATGCTGTAGTTAAAGAATAGTCTACAACAAACGCGCAATATGAATAACTAGCAGGTTTATGAAATACGGTGTTCAACGATCTAGCAAGAAGAATCATATTGCCATATTTTCTGAAAGCGTGTGTAACCGGGTACAGGTAAACGGTGAATAATCGATTCATAACCGCATATCCGCGATAGCTTAGTGGTTAGAGCACTGGTACGTTAAACCAGATTGGATTCCCGTTTAAGGAACGACTTTTTCACCACATTTTATACTTGTAAAAGACAAAATACGATATCAAGAAAACGTGGCGTCAAATTTATAAAAGTTTAAGTGTGAGATGTGTGCTCCCTTGAACCCGGTTAAGCCCATAACTGCACGTTTTGCCCCTAACCGCTCCTAGGCGATACCTCTATTGTCAATCTTTTTATGTTCGTATATTTTGCTTCTTTGTATCCTTGTGTAATTGTTGTTTGAGTTGAGAATGTGTGTTTGGTTGACAGTGTTCTGTAAATACATTTCCTGGTCGACTTTTATACCTTCGTTTAATAATATAAGAGTATTATTTCGAAGTGTGTAGGTACTCATGCAGTTTATGTCTGTATGCAACGTGCGTGTATGCAAATACTATTTACCTGTAGACATATACAACTAAATCCATATTTAGCATTTTGGAGGTTTACAATTTTATAAATATGCCACGCGCCACTCCCATCCTCTAAATTATTTAAGGAACAATGTTTTTCTATCGAATATCGCTCAAAAACTTATTTCTAGATCAGATAAACATGTTTTTTTAATAAATAAATAAATAAATGTGCCATATTTAAGTGGGCACAAGTATATTGCTCTTCATGTTAAAGACGCAGTTCTGCAAAAACGTATATAAATCCTGCCAAGACAAATGTGATGGTTTCATCCCCGTAGATGCTTACACCTATTAGATTTCAATCAGTTCTCTGAACCGTTATGCCCGCTTCGCCGCCACGCAAGGATTGTCGCACAGGAAGAACATTATGCGACACCACAAACATAAAAGTATTATCCCCTTTAAACGTCAATGACAAAACAGAGCCCTGATTCTTTATACCGGTTTCCAAACCAACTTGAAGTAATAATAACATTTTCTGTCTTAAATGTCTTTCAATTTTTTTGTTTGAGAACTATGCTGTGTATGAAAAAACACTAAAAAACATATCCTCCAAACTGGCTGAAACAAATAAATAACGTTGGTATGACATGTATGAGGTGATGTTAAACGTCATTCATGCTTAACTATGCAATACACCAACGACAATACAAATAGCACATTGATACATTTCATGACTAACACATATTGAACTATTTGAAGAAGGAAACATAAACCAAACTTGATTTTGATAAGAATCGGATCAAACGGATTTCCACTCCTGATGTTACGTCACCGAGTCATGAACGAAAATTAAAAACACCAGTATGGTAGTTTATTATCTAGAAATCATATATTACATAATTTTTAAAATACATTGTGCTGTTGTTAGAAAGATATAATAAACTTAATAAAAAAAGAAAGTGATAGTCATATTGTATTACATTATTACAATGGAAGCACAAACGTCTCCCTCTAGACAGTAAGAGGAGGTTCTAAACAGTATCATGACTATTCTTAATTTAACTTAAGTTGACATTTTTAAATAGATTTCTACAACCAGTTCTGATGTAATACCTATACAATTCCAGCGTTTCATTATCCTCCACGTGTTGGTCTCTGAGCCTCAACGAATATAGCTTGATAAAAACATGTTCCTTGACAACACTTTTCCCTTCACGTACGGATCATAAGACATTCGAATACTAATTCTGAGAGTGTAACCTATTTTTCATTTCCATGACTCTCTGAAATAATCAAAAATTCATAGCAATGATTGCATATCTCGTACACGGCATTTTTATAATTTTGAACCAGTACTTTATATATTTCTTGACTGCTATTTACAAAGGATATCAAACAAAATAACTCATTATTTATGCCTTACATGCATTTGTAGATGCATTCATAAAACGTCATTCCTAACTAAAGTTATTAAGCGAAAACTTATTTTAACTTAATTTTATTGATACTTAGAGTGACCTTGGCCTTTACTCTCCAGTAACTCAAATGCAATCTCAATATTTCCTTCCAAACAACCTACCTACACAGCAAGTTTCGTGTCCATATCTTATTGATAATATCTAAATATTGCATCCCAGTGGGGGTGACAGTCGATATTGTCAACCTGAGGTAAATAATGTTATTTTTCCGAAGGTTGACCATATGCACTGTCACCCTCACAGGGATGCAATATATTTATTTTTTTACAGATACCGAACAAAACACGTTTCGATTAAACTTTAAATATGAGGGGAAATGCCATTTCTAGGGTGTTCAAATCCGCTTCCAAAATTGTCGGGAACCTACACGCCATATTTGTTTATTGTCGTTTGGTAAACCAAGCGTCTTACGATTGACATAATGTCAACTGTATTTTAATAAGCGTCAACCTAAGTCCAATCGCGTAAAGCGTTTCTTTATTAGAAAAACGCAAAACCTATTTTTATACTTCCCATGACGTCACAATCGTGTGATAGTAAAAAGTGTTTACTGGTGAACAGTAGCTAAGGGTATGGGCAATTAATACAGGAGTGCAACGTGAGGTATAAAAACGAAAGTTATTACCAGATACTTTTATTTCCTTTAGTAACAGCGTCCTTGACTCTGAATCCAGTGACTTCAACTGAAATGCCAAGCTTTCGTCTTATAAATTAGCTATCGTCACGTATCTATTCAGTATCTCATTCCTAACTAAAACATGACATAAAGCATTTGTATAATTTTAGCAACCTGGAAACGACGGCCATCTTGGACTTTGTTGTATTACATATCAAGTTTTTTGTGTTTTGTTTTTTTTTCTCTTAAAGAAAGCGTATTAATATACACATAAACTCCTACGTATAACCTTTTTACTCGTTGTATTACATTGGAGCATTTCAGCTCAGTTTAAAATCGCATTTTAAAGACTAATCAGATTTACAAGTATTTTAACATTTTTTACCTGGTGTTCATAGGGGAAATATTAAGCCCCGAAGGCTTGTCGTCCCCCTCGTAATAGAAATATAGATATCTCCGGTTGGGTTAATAGATTTCTTTCCTGTCAAATCTTTGAGATCTCCAGATCTTGTCTAACTCACTTTTGAATTTGTTTACATTTTTGGAAGTCACAATATTATCTGGCAACGCATTCCAGCTATTGGTGACGCTGTGGGTGAAGGAATTTAGTCTGATACTTTTTCAAGCTCTTGGTTTGGTAAGTTTTAAAGTGTGATCTCTTATCTGATTGTTTGTAGACAGTGAAAATAATTATGTATAGTCTATATCATCAATATGGTGGATAATTTTAAATAGTTGTATTAAATCTCCAAGTCTCCGTCTATACTCCAAGGTGGGTAAGTTGAGCTCTCTCAATCTGTCCTCGAAACTAAGTCCTACCAGCTCTGGTACTAACCGTGTGGCACGTCTCTGCACATTTTCTATAATAATACGCTTTGTCTTTTTTAATGTTGGGAACCATATCAAATTTCCATAGTCCACATGTGGACGTATAAGAGCTTTGCATGACTGTTTAAACAATTTCTTGTACAAGAATGAAAGATTTCGCCTTATCAAGTCAATTATGCTGTTTGATTTATTTACAGTTTTACTTATATGCATTTCGAAGTTCAATGTCTGTAAAATGTATTCCAATGTCTTTTTCTGTTTCATCAACAGCCCCTTGTGAATATGTATTGTTTTTATCAAACATTTGATATTCAAATTCATAGTTTAAATTTCCAATATGGAGTAATTTACATTTCTTCACATTAAATTGCAAAATCCTGTCCGAGCTCCATGAGCACATAGAAAATACATCTTGTTGCAGTTGGGACTGGTCATCTTTGGATCTAATAACATTATACAGTTTATAGTCATCTGCAAACAGACGAAACACACTCTTAACTATATCTGGGACATCGCTGATGTGCAATATGAATAGTATTGGACCTAATATTGATCCTTTGGTATACCAGAGACAACATCCCTCCAACCTGAAGCACTACCATTTATGATCACTCTCTGCTTTCTGTTCTTAAGGAAGTCTTCAATCCATTTTAGGAGTTTTCCATCTATTCCATATGCCTTTATTTTATGCAAGAGACGTTTGTGAGGTACGGTATCAAAAAGTCAAAAATATATAGCATCCACCTGGCAGTTTTCATCAAGCGCATCTGTCCAGTCGTCTAAAACCCTTAACAATTGTAATATTATGTTTGGGAAATTAATTCATATTCGGTCCAAGTAAAAATAATGTGGAATACATCTAGTATGTTTGCAGGCGATGCCAAACACGCATTACTGAATATATATTTGGCACGATGGTATGTTTTTTGGGGACGTTTGCAGACTAAAATCTACATGAATCAACAAGTTTACAACAATCATTAGGGAATGAAACCTGTTAGGTTCGCAGACGATAGCGCAATTTGATCCGAATCAATGATTATTTAGCTGACATGGGGGAATGGTTTTGGTACGTTATGAGACAAACTGTCAGTGGGAATGTTTAGCAACACTTATTAATAAGACATACGAATATCACAGTGACATACAGCAAACAACATTTTGAGAAATTCCAATACAATTTGCAATAATGACTTTTAGAATAATTGCCGCATATTTCAATAAAACATGTGATTATCACTGGACATTATACAATAATATTTGTATGCCAGTTACTGTTGAATGTTTGAATTAACCCACTAATGCGTTTATTGCAATGTAAAATCAATTTATTTATTGCTACCAGAGCTACCAGAGCATAAACTGAATAAAATATCATCGACGCATCTTATACTGGTTCAAATTGGGGAGTATGGTATATTAACCATTTAGAGATAATAATTATAAACTGACGTTGAATGCTAATAAGGCGTATTATAGAGCAGTAGAAAATGCTAACTTGATAAGAATTATAAACTGACTTTTGAATGCTAATAATGCGTATTATAGAGCAAGAGAGAAAGCTAACTTTGACTTTGGAATGTCAATAATGCGTATTACAGAGCAGTAGAGGATTTGAGCTTGATAAGAATACAAACTGACTTTGGAATGCCAACAAGGCGTATTATTCAGTATTAGAGTATGTTATTATAATGACTTGATTGCTAATTTAGAGATCCGAGTAAATGCAGTGGTTTACATGTTTACTAGAACTGTCTCAATAGTTACGGTTAGCAACTGTACTAGCTATATCAACGGATCTCACAGTGTAGCACCCACTCGGGATCGAAGCAAAATGCAATTTAAACACATTATTCAAAACTGTTTCTGTTCAGGTTTCTAGGTGTATTACCACTCACAGATGGCGTTTTAGGGATTATAAGATATTAGAACCATATCCTAAACTCATTGAAACCTGTTCTTTCCTTCGTCCTTGTGTGTTCCAATTTAAAATTGTAATAATAATTTTGAAATAATATGCAGTTTAACATGATTATTGCTGTCACATTACAGTCTCCGTAATATAGTCATGATAGTAATCGTATTAAATTTTAAATTATATGATTTTTAAACAATGTTTAAAATAAATGCAATTAGTGGTATTAACATTTATTGACTTTTTTTTTGCTGGAATTATATCAGTTAAGTAACAACACAAGCAAGTACAGTATTAGCCAAAAGAAAAATATCTCAAGCAAAAGACATGAAGTCAAATGACTTAATTAACAGATACCTTGCAAGTTTTCCAGCGTTGTCTCTCATTTCATTCAATCAATAACATTTTACTTGAAAATATAACAATAAATACTGAAAGTGGAGCAACAAACACAAGCAAGAGATAGAAGTAGCAGACTCGGTTTTTATTGAGTCTGTTCATGATGAGTGTGTGGGGTGGGGTGTGGGAGGTGGGGGCGTAATGTAGAGTGCAACATCTCTCGTACCTCCTAGCACCGGTTTAAGCGATATTCTACTTTAAAGCCACACAGATTGGACTTGACGATCCCAAAGGACCAGTAAGTAATCACTCTACTGATTTGTAGTCGACTTTTTACGGACGCCACACTGCCTTAAACAAAAGTAAGTGTGAATATCAGTAAATACTGAAAAATGGATCCCTTGAAAGCGTCAAAGACAGGCAAGAGATAACAGTAGCAAACTCGGTTTTATTGAGTCTGCTCATGAGGGATAATGTGAATTGTAAACACTCTCACGCCTTCTAGAACCGACTTTAATCGATATTCTACTTTAAAGCCACAAAAATGACTTTGATGATACCAAACGACCAGTAAGTAATAGCACTAAGTGCTAAGTAATAGCACTAAGTGCTATTACTTACTGCTTACTGATTTGTAGTCGGAGCGATTTTTTACAGCTACCACAGCGCATTAAACAAACGCTAATATGAATGTCAATAAATACTGAAAAAGGGATCCCTTGGAAGCAACAAACACAAGCAAGAGATACAAGTAGTAAATTCGGTTTTATTGAGTCTGCTCATGAGAGGTAATATAAAGTGCAACACCGCTCACGCCTCCTATCATCGGCTTAAGCGATATTTTACTTTAAATCGACACAGATTGGGCTTGATGATCCAAAAGACCAGTAAGTAATAACACTACTGATTTGTAGTCGGGCGACATTTACGGCCGTCACACAGCACTAAAGAAACGCTAGTGTGAATGTCAATAAATACTGAAAATGTGGATCCCTTGGAAGTAACAAACACAAGCAAGAGATAAAAGTAGCAGACTCGGTTTTATTGAATCAACAAGTTGAATTAGAAACAAAAGCAAAGTAATAGTTCTGGTTCGTTAGAAGGTTGCACTATTAACGAGTCAATATACGCTATCTTCAAAGACTTATCACCGTTTCGGAATACTCCGAAATTCTCAAAAAAAACTTCAAGCGGGCGCACGCAATAATATCGATAGTTAGGTAAATATTACTTGTAAAACAAAACCCTGCGGAAAACTTGACTCTGAATATTTATTATTTCGTAGTTAAAATCCTTAGTTGAGTATCACTTCATAGTTAACTAGCAACTAAACGTTGAACTAAATTGATCGTATTTTATCCTCAAAATATATTTTTTATTTATTTTATTTATCTAGAAGAATTAACAGAGTCTCAAAAAATGGCGTTTTTGGTAATTTTGTTATGTTTTGTAGATGTTGGACCTTTCTGGGCAAGACTTTGATCCTAAACATATAGAGCGCACCTCCGAGCACACACAGTTTTTTGGCTGATGATGCATCCCTATCAAATACCTGTTTTAACAAAAAATCACTGTGCTTGAGGGTGCGCTCTGTATTTACAAGACCAAAAACTGATCTAAAACTGCTGAAAATTAACAAAATTTTCATTTTTTGAAAGAAAGAGCCTTCTTAAACTCATTTAGAGCCTCCAAACATACTTGTAATGAGTTTTGATATTGATTCATTTCATTTGTAGCTAAACTAGATATTCAAACTTGTGCATTAAAACTTTCAATATTGGGGGTCAATGTTGTCCCTTACCTAGTCAAAAGTTTGGACATTTTCTTTTTGACTCGGTATATTTATATCTAACGATGGCGTCATAAATACACAAACACATTATGGACTACAAACACATGCGTTGAATTTCATATGTTAATACACCTACTCGAGACATCACAATCCTCGCCGCGGCCGCGTTATTTATCCTTGATTAGGATAATTATTCCACATTGCTTAGTACTGATTCTACCCAGGAAGCCATCGAGAGTGATTAATCTAAGTTGCAAAAACTTGTTTCGCAATCGATGCGAAATAAATATGTTTAAACTAAGAGACATCATAGGGTGTTACAAAAACACTCGGGAGAATAACTTAATCATGGTGAAACTGTACAACTTTGCTAATGTGATTGAGCCTTTTTTGAATAGCGGTTTTCTGGTTCTTATATACCTTGGTATGCTGAAAAGAATCTAGAAAATAAAAAAGTGTTGTTGTTTGTGTCGCCAATATCGTTGAACTGATGTTCTGATGTTTTCTCCATCTTAATTTGTGTGAAAGCATCGCTTACCTTTGCTTCCATCTAGTTTATAATGTGTGCATATTTGTGATTTTATACACGTTGTATATTGAATCCGTCAGTGTCAAAATGGCCGATGGGTGTTTAAACCAGGTTCTAAGGTGAAACAAACCCCAGAAAACTGGACAGTGCATATACAATAACCCCCGCCTATCTATACACTCCCGTGAAATCATAACCATGCACATGGTGTAATTATCCTGAGGATTTGGAGCTATACATGAAACATAAAATGTACAGCAAATTGCTAAGAAAACTAAATGAGAATGTACATAACCTTCTACTTTTTCGCAGCATGCACAACTACGGAATCATAATATATTTCTTTCAATAGGGTAAGTACAAAATATATTACACATAAATATACAAAAAAAAAAGAGTGATAATGGACCTTTGGAAACGGCCGAGCACGACACATACGAAATATTGCTGTCTCGGTTTGATTGAGACTGTTCATGAGCGGTAGTGAAATATGCTAGCTACCGCTCACGCCCTCTAGCCCCGGGTTGAGCAGAATTCAATATTCATAACTTAGAAACACTTGCATGCGTACTTTTTAAATCATTGTTGATACTAAACGTATTAGTGTTACAATCTAGAGTCATATATAGACAATTTCGTGTTTGTTGTGTATTGAAATCAGTTATTCTGACTAAGTTCTACTTCTATAGGTATCATACGATAATGACCTTACCAATATGCTATATAGTCCGGGATACAATTGCATATGCTATACAACTTTCCGCAAGTGCCTTAAGGAATGAGTATACATTTGTAAGTCATGGAGTGCACGCTTTCCTTTTGCTTCACCTTACACTTGTTTTAATTTCCTTCAAACCCACGTTATGTGTCTAATTTAATGTGTGACAATAACAGGATTGCGAAAGGCAAAGAACCGATATTCGACTAAGCAATACTGCTGTTATTAGTTTGTGATTGATCCAGAATTAGAGCTTTGAAGGTGCGGGCTTTAATTGTATCGATGGTTGATTTGGTGTCGTGAATCTAGTTTGTCACATAATTAAACCATACAACCACCCGATATTACGAAAACCGAACCGAGCGAAAAGTCGACATGTATTCCATACGATTATGACAATGTTGCAAATGATGATTTAGTTTGCAAATTACGAACAAAGTGATGCTAATTGTAGCTAACGAGTAGATGACAAACTATGTTAAATCTTTATACTCTGAATATCGACGGAAGTGTAGATCTGTTGTGAAAATTACCAAAATCTTGGCAACTTCTGGGAGAAAAAAATAAAGTTTGTGTAAACTATACTCGCTTAATAACTCGCTTAACTCGTTTGTACAATTACACTATGTGGACTGCCATGAAGTTTGTGAATCACTTATTTCCATTAAACAATACTTATACATATATAAATGTATGGGTATGTAACTACCGTTTATAGACAAAATAGTGGTATCGCTATGGGTACGAACTGCGAACACCTAGTCGCAGATTTGTTTTTACCTTTCACGTTGAGTCTTTCACCAGATACCCAGGTAGATGTTATTGGAGCCTTTAATGACACCTCTCGATATCTGGATGATATATTGAATATTAACAAACCTTTCTTTTCTACTATGTTTAATACTATATATTATAAAGAATTTCAACTTAAAAAAGCAAATCTTTCTGATTATCCTTTTGCAAAGCACTGCATGCTTGGCGGTGGATCCATTTACAGTTCGTCACAATGCTTTCCTCTTTAATTGTGAGATGACTTGACAGGCTGTGGACCCTATTATGACGTTTACCTATGACGGGGATTTCTTTATTTACACTGTCCTGTTTTAATGGGATGACAGTAGGGTACGTGTGAGGTTTGGTGCACCCTAGAACCGGTTAAAACCCACAGTGGCCTATTTTGCCACTGACCGTTCCAAGGCGGTAGCCCTATTGTCAATCCTTTTGTGTTTGTGATGTCGTTAGCAATTATTATTGCTTTTGCCTTCTTGTTGTCTGTTTGCGTGTTTGTTTCTGTGTTTTGTGGTTGACTGTTCTCCTTGAATGCTACTTTCACTGTCCGATCTTTTTTTTTGTTTTTGGTGCACACTAGAACCTGGTTTAAACCCCGATCGGCCTTTCCTGCCACTGACCGTTCCAGGGCGGTAGCCCTATTGTCAACCGGTTTGCATTTCCATTAATCGTGTCGTTTGGCCTGTTTGGGGGTTTACTGCGTTCTGTGAAAGCTGCATTTTCTGTTCGACTTTTATACTTATTTTTATCTCAGTTGTATATCCTTGAAATGGTTGTCCTACAAAAGTTTTAAAACACTTAATTCCTCACTTTAAACGGAAATATGCTGATACATGTATTCAAGGATCACAGTCAACCAAATGGCCAGTAGCAAAAACAACTAAACAATGCTGTGGCTTAAAACCAGGTTATAGGGTGCACAAAATCTTACTCTTATCCTGTTGCTATCTCAATAAAACGGGGCAATGTACAAGCAAATACCTACGCCAGATTATATTCTACAACAAGCAAGGCAGCATTAAAAGATAATACACGAATAAAACAAAAATGATCATGTATAATATATGAATTAAAAAAAGCATAGAAAGCCATTAGGCAAGTACTCAGTGACGCATAGAAAGCCATAATGCAAGTACTCAGTGACTTGACAGAAGCCAAAACAACAATAGAACAAAAAGGTTAATGCTACGAGAAGAGGCTTTGTATCCTTTGAAATTTAGGTAGACGTCATCATATGGACCACAATATATCCAGTCATCACACAATCAAAGAGGAAAGGCATTGTGACAAACTGTAAAGTGCCAACCAATTAGCATGCAGTGCGTTGGAAAATGATAGGGCCAATACTTGTTTTGGTACACTGTTTAACGAGTTTAATAACAAGTGTATGCTAGTGATTACGACCAAGTATCTTACGAACTTTTTAAGTAACATCAACATAGAAGTATGAGAAAAAATGTCCTATAGAAATCACAGCATCCAAACGCATTTGCACCATAGATCCGTACTGTACCATAACCAGATAGCAAATTAACTATGCAATATCATGTTGTGATAACCATTTTCGCGTTCTTAAGTTACTTTTATATTTTAAAAGTGGATCACGATTAGGATTACGATAATAAAACGTTTCAAAGATGTATTGTAACGGTAGCTCTGCTGGAGTAGCTTCTTATAAAATCACGAAAATAAATAGCAAAACTTGTACACGGGGCAATGTTCCATATGAGTACCTCGAACTACAAAACAGCTTTACTTAGTCTAGTTACTAGCGAGCGAGATGCTGCACACCGTGCGCATATCTAGTGAAGTATGGCGTGTGCGAATTACATTGTCACTACTTATTAGAGAGCACTGTAATAACAACACATCAAAATATTTGTTAAACTTTAATAGATTTGGCAAATATTGGGCGTGGCATGGATTGAAAAACAAGCCCCAAGCATGGGGTTTAAAAATTGGGCTGCCGGTAAGCACAAAATACCATTATGGCAAGCCCTTACAGTAGAAAGCATTAACCAATAAAGCAGATTGAATATTACACTACTAAGAACATAAATACATGTGCACCAAAATAAATGTTCATTATGAAAGCAACTTTTCTGATAAGCATTTAAGCAAGTGTTGAAAGCACGGTTGATATTCAAGCATAATTACAAGTGCACCGAATTTAATCAATTCAATTTTTTTTATCAATTCGTACGGACAGCACATTTGTATATAATTTATGTTTAGATTACAATTCACCCGGACACTCCAAATCATAGAGTAGAGTGTCCAGGCGCCCATCTTACGCCAGAAATAGGGGAAACATTTTTTTGGCAGCAGCGAAGAGTGTGTATCAAAAACAAAATATCAGAATGCCACGCCCAAAACAGAAACGGTGCCAAAAAAGTATCTATTTCCTCATCACTGCCTCCTTTAAATGAAACATTAAAATCCAGCCGCTAACTGGTTAAGAAACAAATTGTTCCCCACATTTGATAAATGCACACCATCCATTTCAAAACAGGTATCATCAGCCGCAATGTTTGGGTATGCTAACTGGTTGAAGAAACAAGGTGTTCCCCACAGTTAATTATGAACACCATCCTGTTCAAGACAGGTATCATCAGCCTGAATGTCTGGGTGTTGCAAATAAAGGCCCCCAATATCTATTATCGCCTTAGCAGCATAACTGTTTAGCCGCTTTCTGGCCCTTGTCATTGCTAAAGGATTGATAGAATAACGCCATGAAAGCCGAGGAAGTATTTAAGAACAAACAACGACCACATCTAAAAACCTTTAATGGGTATTTCCCTCAATCATTTCTCCACGACCACATGAGTTGATGCATCAGACATTGGCAAAATAAATAAATGTCAGGAAATTATCAAGTCTGTAAAGGTTGAGTGGATGATTTAACTGTAGTGTGTGTCTCGAAAAACAATCTGACTATTAAACGTGCCTAAATTATCATCAGAAATATCGATCTTAAGCGGTTATGTAATATGAAGCATGTATCTTTCCTACTGTTTCGCGTGCCATGGATATTTTCATTTCAGACAGCAAACAACTTATATACATTTGTTTGTGTACAATATGCACATTTTCCTACGTGTATTAACTTTTGTCTCCTGGATAATCAAGTTTATTTCTATTGTAAACATGACTTTAACTGCATTTTTACCTTTGACCTACGATCGATTTTAGACTTGTGTAAACAATCATCATCAACAAGCGCCTAAGTAATTGATGAACAGTAAGTCAATCAATCGGTACATGACTGTTTACAGGCTACAAGCTGAATTTATGTCGGTGCTCCACTGTTTAATCAGCCACAATAGAAATACCAAGTACTTGCATAACGTTCTACAACTATCTAAAGGCTAAACCATCTAACACTCCGACAACAATACACGAAGAACATGTATCCTTTTCAAGTGAACTAGCCCGCATTAAAAAGGTTAGCCACACAACTGTGTAAACTCCCTTGAACTAATCCATAAAGATGTCATCGTGATGCTGACAATTGGAATGACATTTATCTCATCTATCACCTTCTTGTATGACAACCTAAGATGAAGTTGCTGACTTGGAGGAAATGTGTTATTATATTATAATTTGCAACCTGCCCAGGATCTAGTGTGCATGTACCTTTTGGACGTCATGTTGTTTATATAACTTTGACTATGACTATTGACTATAAATCCCAGAGCTACACACACACACACGCGCACACTGCATTGTGGAACCCTGCAGAGAAGTTGTTTTTTTTGAATAGACACAGCACAGAAGTGGTTTTATAATTTAGTGACCATGCACAATAGCCTTAAAATGAGGTATTATGATAAGTATGTAACTATTTGCCATGTCTTGAATATGTACACCACTGATAAAGCACTGATAAATCACTGTCGATGCATCAAATATTAATGTATTAAACATAGTAGGGATATATTTCCAAACTCTACACGACATAGTTTCGAAATTCACAAAGCTGCTGCTATGAGGTGTAGGTTTATCTTGTGTAACAAGTACAAAATGGAACTTTACATACAATACTAACACTGGAGGACTCTATGACCTGTTCCACACATTGCATCCGATACCGACATAGAAACTTTTGACTGGTGTTAAGTCAACTTGATGGTTACACGAACTGAAAAATAAGGCAAAATGTCCTACATATTGAAACAAAATAAGGCTTGAAAGATGTGATAGAGATCCAATTGAAATTATGCATCATCAGCAACAGCATCAGTATAAAACAACAGCCACTTTAATGAAAACATTATTGTACGCAAACTTAATAAATGTCAAGTTGATCGCTAGACGATAAGCATGGAAGCATGGAATGTTTTATAAACAGCTAATTTAAAAGTAAGGCAAGTACAATTGAGGCATGAATAATTTTTAACTGTTAAACAGTATTAATTAAAATTAAAATAATGCCATATCCGACACAATACTTCCGCACTATCTTAGACGCACGCTCGGACGGTATGACGTTACCTACCGCTCTGGGTCATGAATATTCATTGCCTCCATTGGCAGACTAACATCTTACAGCCAACAGCAGCAAGGTAAAATTAGCTGAAATCAACAACTGGTGAGATGTACTTATCAGCAGTAAGAATTATATTGCTTAAACACTCCAATTGCATGGGTAGCATCATAAAACACAATTACAAACAGCCTTGGAGTTAAATAATAGCAGCAGAAGCTTAAACAACGCTGATTACAAACAGGATAATGATTACTTGGAGACCATTTTAAACTTCCTAGTTTTTAAACTTTCTAGTGTGAACTGTTTGCAGTAACAATGTGTAACAAAAAGGAAAGGTGTGAAACAATCTACAGCCATACATCACTTACCCACATCTCCAATGAAAATGCAATTTGCATTTGCAAACTCTTGGTGTAAAAAATGATATTTGGAAGATTTTTGCATTATACAACAACAGCAGGAAGTGGTGTAAAATATCATACCATAAAAAACATATCTAGCCAATTATTTATGGGTTTTTTTATTTTTTATTTTTTTATGATATTATTAGTATTATATATGTCCCAACTGACTAACCCACTGACTTTAAACCTATAATAAAGTGTATAAAAACGAGTCCAGTTTCCGTAGGCAGTGCAACATCTGTTCCTCTAGCTGCCTAACATCTGTTTACGGCCTGTTCTACAATCAAACGAGCCACTCTACGATCTGTGACATAACTGACTTGCTGAACGATATGTCTTTACACCGGGAGACAGTACATGCAACCGCTGACTTTTCCCGGCAGAGCTGGCTCGCACCATCGAACTTGCTCGCTTTCCACGACGCATTATCCAGTGTGAATATGAAAACAAAATCAACGTACATTGTATAAACTGAGAAAATAAAATCCTATTCGAAATATTAATACCAGCTTACTGGAATACTTTTTGTTTATTTATTTATTTATTTTTTATTTTTTTATATATTTATAATTATTACGATTATTAAACCACTCATTAGCCATTATGCGTCGAGCGAGCGAAGCGAGCGAGAACATTTTTTATACTGAGGGCGTGCACCGAAATTGTTTGATATTTTATCTGCAGTAACATGGACATACATGAATGAATAAAAAAGGGGCGTTCTCAAACAAAAGGATTTAATAATGTGTTAATTAAACCACTCATTAGTCATTATGCGTCGAGCGAGCGAAGCGAGCGAGAACTTTTTTTTACACTGAGGGCGTGCATCGTAATTGTTTGATATTTTATCTACAGTAACATGGACCTACATCCTTTGATATTTTAGCTTCAGTAACATGGACATACATGTATGATCCGGAATTTTTAGGGGGCGCGAACCGGGTGCGCCCCCACCCACCGTATCCGCTAGTGGAATGAACCTAACCGCATTATTCTTGAAACACACTCAAATACCACTCATTGTTCTATCAACCACTGACCCAGTTAAAGCGAACATAAATGCAGTATAAGCTGTAGCCAGTACGCAAAATGTTGTTGGGCAGTAAACGGAGTTACAGCCGCTGGTAGATAATAGTTGCATTATTACACTTTAAACCTGCAGTGAATTCGAAAGTAAAGGGGCATTCCACTTTGGAACTAAGGGTAGCAGGTGGAGTAGTTTCGCCCAAAACCTCGCTAAACAAACGCTTTAAAAAACAAACAAAGCAAAAAACGAAGTTATCAACGTTTAGACTCCATTTAAATTCGGCAACGACGACGCCACAGATAAACCACGCAATATGAGAGCAATATTAATCAACGTTTACCTACTTCCTGGAATGACGCATTCATAAACCTCGCAGCGTATTTAGTGAAAAACTAATCGCGTGGGAAACCCCACATTTCGGGAATATTAATTAAATAATTTACGAGAACGTTGTTATTGATTTATAGTTATATCAATTAGCAAAGGAATGTCTCAGAATAGAAACGAAGACAGAGACGAAATAAAGCTTACGTTAATTGAAAGAAAAATTGTTCTGACGAGAATCAATATGGCCGAGCAAGTAAGGTGAAATAGGAGACTTTATTTACATCGAGCAACAACGTATACACTGTATGACTAAAATGAAACGAATACAACCTAATCGAAGATAAAATCATGAGCAACAGGAATATGACAAAAAGAATTGATAGATCAAGCGAGTATGATTTCAATGAATTTAAATTGTTAACATTAAGCTAAAGCACATTACCTCGTTGTAAATCCAACATGCCGGTGTAGATGTACGATCACTGCACCATGAACTTTACTCCATAAGTTCAGAACACTAGTTTTGTGTCCTCCAATAACCGTTGACTATAACAGATATTGTAGTCAGAATTATGTGTTTAAGGCCATTGTATCCGTACGGTGTTCGTAGGTTTGAACGTTGCATATACCTTCATTTTCCCTATAATATAAAAGACAAATCTGACTAACTTCCAAAGTATGTGTGATGTAAACGTGCGATAAATTTATGTCAAATTGTTGATGACAATATTTTGCGCATGTTTGTATGCTTAATAATAATGAAACCATCATGATTTGAATAGGTATCTTGCAGTGTGATTAAGGTGTTCGAATACTATCATTGATCCGCAGGCCTCAATAATCATTGTTCAATTATTGCTATTGTTTAGGCACCGTTGTTGAAAATCTGGTACTTTTATTGCTCCAAAACTTCAATACATATTCGGAAATAATTGACTCTAATATTCCTTACACAGGACAGATGCACTTAGCGTAAATGTCGTCTGAATATGTTGTGTATTGACTCCTTAAAAAAGAATCTAAATCTAACTGTCAGACATTTAAATCAACGCACTAAAACACCTTCGAACTCTTCATTGCAAACATTGATAATTTCGAATATTCTGGAGCGGTATTTTCCACATTCTACATGTAGGAAAACTTTAATGTTAACTGCCACACGCAGAAAACCAGGTGCAAGCAGCGTGGACGATGTATACGTAAGTGTTGCCATATACGTCTGGAGTGAATCATTTGACGACATGTAGAACAGTAAGTATTTAATACACTTTAGCCATTTATTTGAATAACCACCTTTATGTATACTTATGCTTGAAACGAATTAACGAAGGTGTTCCTATATATAACCTCTTTTAAAGCACAATATAGTGAATATTCAATACTAAAGCAGTTGCATGGACACATCCATTATATAAATGGTTTGTGCACAAACGTATGATTTGTCCTGTCGTTCATTCCATCCAAATTTCCCGGAGATTTATGTTTGTTTACGATTGGCTCGGACATGCACAGTGCGATTCAGAACAACAATAGTATTCATGATAATCGGAACTGGCTTCACTAAACTTATTACGAATGGAATTGCAAAACTCAAACATTTTCCGTCGACACTGTTTTAACAATAACGGGTGATACAAACGTGGGAAAAATACTCCTCAAAAAACATTAAGGACCATACTATAGAATAGTAATAATTACTTTATCTTTGATATTATGGATTTCAAATTCATCCAAAAAAGTGAATATATACGTTCAATTTAACAACTGTAAACGAACACAACTAGGCAAAACTACTATTCAATTACGGCACTTTAAAAAATGACCAAAATCTGAACATCGTCATTCAGTTATATTGAGAACTATGTTTGCCTTTTACATTTATCATAGTTGTTATGATTGAGTGAAGTTATATCATTTTGTGGACATAATATATAGTAAGGTTCTCAGAACTAATGTAATTAAAATAAGATGTACTCAGACTTTAGGTGTAGTTGCAGTCTTGTCATCTCTGTAATGACATCGAATGTGCACACACTCGTAACCGGGCACACATAAATGGACTGTGTTTGTAGTATTTAAGTATGAAGTTGTTATTTTCATTGTATACATGAACAGTCGGATACTTTATCGAGTAGGTGGTATTTGTTTATACTCAATGCCTTTTTTAATTGCTACATTTCCAGTGTAAACAGTAGAATTATTGTTTGACTTGTATGCATCCACGGAGCTACAGAGCATGACACATAACTAGCTAGCCTTATAAATCGCAAGGGAAAGTAAACTGTGCTGTATTTTGTATCGGAGTAATGCTGTTCCTTTATTTCACTAATCCTTATCCCCTCAACGTTATAGCCTTAGATTATGTGTTGATCAGTTAAATAAAAACTCCATTACGTAATATAAATACAAGACATGCTTTCAGTCGTTTTGATGTTCCTGTAGGCTAGTTATTAGATTTAGATCTATGTTGATTTCTTTTTTCCAATGTCATTGAATGCAAAGACGAAAGACGGAATTGATTTATGAAACATTTCCATTAAATCGATGTTAACCATAGGAAATGCAAAAATTGATTAGTTTGAATGAAACGTGATTGCATATAGATGTGGAAAGCTTTAGTATGCATACCCATGACAGATGTTTGTACAGGAGCAAACAAATGCAAGTTATTATGTCAAGCCAAAGTGGTTTTTATTCAATTCCCGTAAACGGAAATAGAATTCTCGTTAACGGAAATGCAGTTTCCGATTCGGAAATTAACAAATGAATATTTTCGATATCGAAAAGAAAATCTTATTTCAGATATCAAAAATGTATATTCCGTTAACAGGAATTGTATTTTCAATATCGCAAGTAGGGTTTTATTTTCCGTTAACGGAATTGTGTATTTCCGATTTCGGAAATTAGTCACAGAAAATAAATTCTCCCTGAGGCGGAAGCTCTCCTAGCGAATAGTTTGGCGGTAAATAGCGAAGAAATGGCACAAAGCATGGGAGAGACCGGCAATATTGCACTTCATGCGCTAGAAAATGCATCTAAGCAGAAAGATGCAGACAAAATCGTACAAGACGTGCGGAGAAACTTCCGGAGAAGCCCAAGGACAATCTACAAATTAAATTATTATTTTAATTGTTCTATCTCAGATTTTTTGAAATATCTGAAAAGAAATGATAAGTTTTTACCGCCGTTGATCAGAATCGGATATATTATTGGTTTCTTATTATAATTGGGTACTGGTGTTTGTGATTAGTTGCTTTGTCATGACCTGTAGGCTCGGTAGCCCAGTTGGTAGAGTGTTGGGCCGAGGCAAAATCCGTAGGTTTGACTTAAATTGAGTTCACATCCGATGAGGGCTGCAACTGTATATTGCGCCCATATGTATACATCTGACCAATACGTGTATTTGGGTTGAAATATTACAACACAAACTTTCCTATGTAAAGAAATATAAAAAGATCGGGCATGGAAAGTAGCATTCAAGGAAGACAGTCAACCACACAACACAGAAACAAACACGCAAACAGACAAACAAGAAGGCACAAGAAATAATAAATGCAAACGAGATCACAAACACAAAAAGGGTTGACAATATGGCTACCGCCTTGGAACGGTCAGTGGCAAAGTAGGCCACTGGGGGTTTAAACCGGTTCTAGGGTGCGTCAAATTTCACACTTACCCTACTGTCATCCAATTAAAACAGGACACTGTAAATAAAAAAATCCCCGCAAAGTCTACTATAATCCCATTGTCATCTCAATAAAACGGAAAAGTGTAAATAAATCCCTTCTAGGCTATAGCTTTTAGCAAACAAGGCAGTATTCATAGGCATTTTATCTATAGCACTAAGCTAATCCTATATAAGTGTATACAAACCAAAATTAGAAATCCAGGAAGCAAGAAGTTGACAGAATTCATAACAACAAGATAATAAACCATTAAGGACATGCCAAGACAATATTGAAGACACACGTTAGACGTCAATACCCATTTTCTGGATTTAGGTAGACGTCATCGTATGGTCCGAAATATGTCAATTCATCGCAGGAGGAAAGCATAGTGGTGAACTGAGTCAACCACAAACCACTAAACATTCAGTGCGTTGCAAAATGATAAAGAAGAGTATGATAATGGACCTTTGGAAACGGCCAAGCAAGACCTATACGAAATATTGCAGTCTAGATTTGATTGAGACTGTTCATGAGCGGTAGTGATATATTCTAGCTACCGCTCACGCCCTCTGATAAGGTTTTTGACATACTACCTAACAAAGGTGTGCGAAAGGGATCACGACCATGGATCTTAAGAATTTGGTAAAGAAATATAAAAATATCGGACAGAGAAAGTAGCAAGTAAGGAGGACAATCAACCACGAAACACAGTAACAAACACGCAAACAGACAAACAAGAGGGCAAACGTAATATCCAATGCAAACGACATCACAAACACAAAAGGGTTGACAATAGGGCTGCCGCCTTAGAACGGTCATTTGGCAAGTAGGCCACTGGGGGTTTAAACCGGTTATAGGGTGCATCAAACCTCACACTTACCCTACTGTCATCCCATTAAAATAAAGAAATCCCGCCATGATATAATCTCTAACCAACAAGGCAGCATCAAAAGGCAATATAAGTAAAACACAAATATGCTCGTGTAAATACAATACAAAAAAAAAACAATAGCCTAGAAAGCCACAATGAAGGTACTCAATGACTTGGCAGAAGCAAGAGCAACAAGAGAATAATCCATTAAGGGCACGACAAGAAAGATCATAGACAAACATCAAACGCCACCGTCCCAATGGGCTTTAGGTAGGCGTCATCATAGGGTCTACAGCCTGTCCGGTCATCGTACAATTAAAGAGGTAAACATAGTGGCGAGCTGTAAAAGGGTCCACCACCAAGCATGCAGTAAGTTGAAAAATGATAGGGTCACAATCTCTTTTGATAAACTTGTTGACAAGTTTAACAAAGATAGTATGAAAGTGATCATGACCAAGAATCTTACGAAGTTTATAAATCAAGTCACCATAGAAGTCAGGTTGTGATAGTCCTTGTCGAGGAAGATTCCTAAATTACTTTTATATTTGGAAAAAATATCAGGTTAACGATAATACCATTTTGAAAAAGGTTTTACGAAGTGTAAGATAACGGTAACCCTGATTGAGTAGCTTTATAGTTATACAAAGATTACGAATATTAAATTCCTCAACTCGAGTACAAGCTCTTGAAAAACGAATAAGTTGAGACTCATACACCACATAAGTAGCTGCTCGGGGAAAATCCCCATCCAAGTGTGGATAACTAACTATGTCAAAATTAAAATCATCAGATATATTAGCTTTGTTAAGCTGAAATCCTTTAGGTAAATATTATTAACCATAGTTGGAAAGATAGGGTTGCCAATGTTCAATATGTTATCCAGATATCGAGAGGTGTCATTAAGGCTTCAGTAACATCTGCCTGGGTATCTGGTGAAAGACTCAACATGAAATCTCTTTCATAGCAAAATAAAAACAAATCTGCGACAAGTGGTGCACAGTTCGTACTCATAGGGATACCAACATTTTGTCTATAAACGGTGGTTCCATACCTGACGAAAATATTATCTAATAGGAAGATGAGTGCTTCACAAACTTCATAGCAAGTCCACATAATATAATTGTCTAATCTGCCGTTAGTAAAAAACGCTTTAATATTATTACATGCCGTAAATGTAGTATTTTCTCTAGCGAATGTCTTTTGAATAAGAGAAATTAGCTTGTCTTTAATAAGGTGATGTGGTAAGGTTATATATAGTGTAGAGAAGTCATAAGTGCTTATTGTTTACACCAGCATTGAAAGTAGTGCACCGAGTGACATGTGCGGAAACAACATCATCCTCAGTAGAAACAACTGGAGTATTCGAAGTAGCGCGCTTACGTATCTCAACTTATGACATACGGGGTTCATAGATCCCCCCCCACCACACACACACACACACACACACACACCCTCCCTGAGACATTGTTGTAAAACTGAGCGTCTGCTGAGAGGGAAATCGATAAAAAAAATCTATATAAAATAGCAGGTCGGAAATTGACATAAAAACAACACTTTGGCTTGCAATAAGCTATCCCTTTGTGAGCAAATCAGCATACCACCTGCCTTTACCAAGCTTTGATCTGATTTCAGAGATATGTCTGGTCTGCTCCACTGTGGATATTTGCAACACTTTCTGCGCTTCAAAAAATAATTAAATAGAGCTTCATCACATTTACACTTCAATATAATATATTAGTTGCATATTGTTTGTAGTGATGTGTGGTTAATGTAACCGTTTGCGTCAAGAAATATAGAAAGCTCGGACAGGGAAAGTAGCATTCAAGGAGGACAGTCAACCACAAAACACAGAAACAAACACGCAAACAGACAAACAAGAAGTTTGTTACATTAAACCATTAATTTTACTACAAAACTACACCTAAGCTTTAAACTGCATGAAGCTACAATACATTCCGTTTGTTTATATGTGGATTAGAACACGTCTTAAGAAGCCATATAGGTCATATAGATTTTCTGCAGCCAAGTTTTAAATAGCTAACCCTGTCGCGTAACCATTGTCAGTAAATGCCTTTTTCGGAGCCTTTGTTTTATGTGTTCAGTGTAATTGAACTGTTTATTCCTGTGCTTCTGCGCCGGTATGTGTTTGTTTTTGTTTTACTTACGTGTCAAAATAAAGAACACCAGCTCTATAGATAAAGTAAAAATAAACAAAAACATACAAAAACCAGAGCTGTCTCTGAATGTGATTAATACCTCCACTTGGTGACCCGTTTGAATAAATGTGTAGCCTATGAAAGGTACTGATTCTGAATTTTCATGTAAATTAACAAAAGAACAAATTGAATGCAAATTATTTGAAGGTGAGTGCCCAGTCAGAATAGGTATCACAACATCAATATGGATGCGTGGGAATATTCTTGAAGTGTGTACTAAGCAGAGTATCAATTACAACTAATTAACAAATATGTGGAGTTTATGTAAAATTAGTGGAGTGTTACCATATGAGGTATTAAATTAGTAGTGTGCAAGCTAATGATATTTCCACATAATAAGAAAAAATGAAAACTATGCAACGATTACCTGATTATCTGTTAAATAACTCAAGAAATAATTAAAATATATGAATTATTAAGTATTATTAAGTAAAGATTAGTGGAGTGTCAACTTATGAAGTTTCGCTAGTGGAGTGTAACCTTATATGGTTTTCAGAAAGTATTTTCACATCATATCAAAAATGAAAAGCAAATATGCAACCAATCAACCATTATCTGCTAAATAACTCATTCCTATGTAGGGTATAAATAAGTGAAGTCCAAGGTAAAAATTACTGGAGTGTAACCTTATAAGGTCTTAAAATTCATACTGTGTAACTTCGTGAGATTTTCATTAAATATATTCACGTCATAAAAAAGAAAAAACAAATATGCAGCCATTATCTGTCAAATAATAGGACAAATAATTAAAAACTACGTGCAATCTTATATAAAAAGTAGTGGAGTGTAACCTTATGAAGTCTGTATAATTAGAGTATTTATGTGGTTTTCATATTGTATTTTAACATCATACCAAAAATGAAAAGCAATGATACCAAGTAACCATTGTCTGTTAAATAATAAAATGGGACGAGACGCGGGGCGAAGGGACGCGACGAGATGGGATTCGACGTACGGGACGCGACGGACAGAGTGATTCCTATATAACCGCACTCCTTCGATATAGGGGTATAACAAATAAAGAAAAAGTTAAATTCAACTGAATTCAGTTGTGTGAGGTCAAACAGAAGTTTAAATTAAGCAACCACAAACGCAATTATAATAACGTAATCAGTTCAAATTGTTCTTTGTTCTTATTAAAGTTTGTTGTTAGCTTTGCTTTTGTTGAATGATAGAGCATATACTTTAGTGTGCGGGGAAGTTAAAACATTCGAATAATATGTTATCACGTCTGTTACTGCAGAAGATAATTGCACTGTCGAAACTCTAAACATTAACGTACGATATAACACACGTTAACAATGACCTAGTATGCATCTATGAAAAGGTATTGTGGCCATTGTTGGATTACAGTTGTAGTTTGGAAGATTCTTATTCTGAATCATCCTAAATGATGAAGCTCCTTTATGATTCTATCGATCAACTTCAGCTTATAACTATATCAATATGGAAACTGTAGTTTTACATTGATGTAGTTAACATAATTATATATCCATGGTCAAATACAAACCATAGCATACACCTTTCCTCATGCAATTATATGCATAAAAGTTAAACTATACATTACATGGCCCAAAAGGTATAGTACAGACTGTAGATGATATATTCCTAAATAAGCATAAGCGAATGTTGTGGAGGTGGAGCAGCGGGAGGAGGATTGGTAGCAGGATGTGAAGTCGGAACTAGCATGTCGGCAGTGGGAGGAGGGTTGGTTGCAGGGTGTGAAGTCGGAACAAGCATGTCTCATTGGGAGGAGGGATGGTAGCAGGGTGTGAAGTCGAACAAGCATGTCGTCATTGGGAGGAGGGATGGTAGCAGGGTGTGAAGTCGAACAAGCATGTCGTCATTGGGAGGAGGGTTGGTAGCAGGGTGTGAAGTCGGAACTAGCATGTCGTCATTGGGAGGAGGGTTGATAGCAGGGTGTGAATCCGGAACAAGCATGTCGTCATTGGGAGAAGGGATGGTAGCAGGGTGTGAAGTCGGAACAAGCATATCGTCATTGGGAGGAGGGTTGGTAGCAGGGTGTGAAGTCGGAACAAGCATGTCTCATTGGGAGGAGGGATGGTAGCAGGGTGTGAAGTCGAACAAGCATGTCGTCATTGGGAGGAGGGTTGGTAGCAGGGTGTGAAGTCGGAACTAGCATGTCGTCATTGGGAGGAGGGTTGATAGCAGGGTGTGAAGTCGAACAAGCATGTCGTCATTGGGAGGAGGGTTGGTAGCAGGGTGTGAAGTCGGAACTAGCATATCAGAAGTGGGAGGAGGGATGGTAGCAGGGTGTGAAGTCGGAACTAGCATGTCGTCATTGGGAGGAGGGGGGGTAGCAGGGTGTGAAGTCGGAACAAGCATGTTGTCATTGGGAGGAGGGATGGTAGCAGGGTGTGAAATCGGAACAAGCATGTCGTCATTGGGGGGACGGATGGTAGCAGGGTGTGGAGTCGGAACAAGCATGTCAGCAGTGGGAGGAGGTTGGTAGCTGGGTGTGAAGTCGGAACAAGCATGTCGTCATTGGGAGGAGGGATGTTAGCAGGGTATGAAGTCGGAACTAGCATGTCGGCAGTGGGAGGAGGGTTAGTAGCTGGGTGTGAAGTCGGAACTAGCATGTTTTCAGTATTTAAAATCTCAAAGTAAATGATATACATTTTCGTGTTTGTCATCAAGGGAGGGAAGACGAAAACAAACTATTAAATAAAAATGAATTGGGCTTAGGAAGTTCTCTATCATTTACCTGAAAATGACAAACATGAATTAACAGTCATTCTTCTTGTTCTCATTGTTGAAGCTTTATAAACACGCGGCCAACTGTGTTTGCCTGTCATTGGTTCAATATCACTTACAGTGGAGCCAGTTCATATACATGCATTGCCTGATGTGTCTTTCTTTGTGACAATGCTATATTTGGACCCATGTGAATAGATGTGTATGTACATTCAATTGTATATATAATTACATTAACAAAAAAACGGACCCCTCGTCTCCTGAGGGACAAACACGGTAAGAATCATCAGCGGGAGTGGATAGATTAATAATATTTGATTGTTACAATACATCAATTCAACATCACAATATTCATAGAAACATATGCAAATGGATTGAACTATAAGTTATTACAACATTAGTTACAGTTCTCTCCATGTGGATCTCATGTTTACAAACATTCAAAACTATATATACTTAGGGACCAGGCAATATTTATCGAGGAGTTGGGACCGGTGCAAATAAAAATGTTATATAAAAAAAATGTACGTCCCATGGCAAGCAAACGAAATAAAAAAAGGTATCGTCCCATGGTTTGTCGTGACAAAAAAAGTACCTGTCCCATGCCATTTTGCACCCATTCCCAATGCCCAGATAAATATTGCCTGGTCCATAAGCACCCTCCTTACCAAATGAGGTTCGCCAATGTTCGCCACTAGCGGTGATGTTGCCGCAAACATTATGGTAATCTTTGTCGAATTTGCCGCAAACTCGCCAAAAAGCTATACATTCGCCAGAAACATTTATTTATTTGCAACGTACACCATAGCATCACTACAAACTTACTTGCATGTTTGTTTGTCATTTGACATTTTACCAATCAGATTTTTTTATTGCACGCCGTAACATCACCACAATCTTTTAAATTCAGATTTGCCGTTTCTTTATTCACAGAATATCACGACAATTTTTTCCATTCTGATCTGCTGTATCTTAAGACTCTGCATCGCAAAACTTAGACTTTATACAGAATTATTATTTCCAGTTACTTACAGTACAGCTCAAGCGAACCCCACACTTTACTCTTTCACGCCGAGTGAGGAATTTAAAAATCGCGTAATTACGCAGAGTTTAGATGATAAAACTACTCGGAGTGGGAAAAGCTTCTCGGTATGCTTATGCAAGAGACAAACTAGGAGTTCGCCGAGTCGAAGCTGCACGAAAGGTGCAACTTCTTTTAATTGCAGTCATTTTAATGCATAACTATCAATTACTTTAGAAAAAATCGAAGCAGAAGACAATTTTATTTTTGTTTCGGAAAAGCAGATGCGGGAACATTTGAATGTCCAAAGATTTGAATTCCCGGATTATATATACTGGGTCACGATGGTTATATGGTGGTTACTATTACCGGCTTCTCGGCGACTGAACATAAAATTCAATCAAACTGAGCACGATTGTAATTACATAAATCTGCTAGTTTCATAAAAACTATCGATATACATAACACGATACACTATAAACAGATACACGACCGAATAACATAATGCAGATATACATGCAAAGCACCGACGAGTTGCGTCCCTTACGGGTTAAAAGCAAATTGGTTTGGATATGTGTAATTATAGCATTTTTACCTGATACACATGTTATACTCGTTTGAAAAAAACAAATGTCTAAAGAATCTCTGGCTATCTATAAACACCGCGAATAAATATTAAATAAACTACTATATGCAATCTTCATGGATAGCAACAAACGACGAACATATAGATATATAGATTAAATGGATATACATACTATAAACATACGGGAAAATAATATATACAATAATGATTACTGACAGCTCATCAAGATATCCCATAGGTATACATATGAATTATGAATCACACACAGGGAAAACACCAGTGTAGACACATACTATATAACATGTGTTACCGATTCGGCGGGAAATTCAGGTTAAAAATATTAAAATAAACTAACGAACATTGAAACTTACAGACATTAATCAGACAGTGTATACACAGGCTATGGAATAAGACAACTATACGCCTAAATGTTACTATTTACATCTGTGGGTCTAGTATCTATCCGTCGAAACTAAAACACTGGAGACAAATTATGTCTGGTGACAAAGACAGATCATACTATCATATAATTGAAAATCACACAAGCTGACATATACCAATGCAAAAAAAAAAATGGCATACATCTACTCAAACTACATCACACATATACTCGTGATTGGCACGGGCTGATTTGAAATAAGGACTTTTTATCTAACTGAAAATCAATATAAATAGTAGGCTGAAAAATACACTATACACATCTAGGAAATAAATACTCTTTAAAAAATATGTGTTTAGAAGGAAATACAGAAAGAGGAATTATGTGTTCCAATATACTCTTGGAAGTAAACACTATTGGCGGACTCCCATATCTCGGTGTTTACATAAAAATGACATTAAATTAATCATTACCCAGTAGAGATCTCGAACATTATCAGATTACTGCCGACGGGTAATTAAAAGGATTACGCTAATTCAATCCTGATATATCGGCGGTAACATGGTCAGAAGAATTTCTCACCTTAAAGGTGAATTAGCTGATCACTCTGAGCGTGTCAATTGTTTCGCGGCGAAACAGCCAACAACAGAAATGCTGTAGATACACAGATGGAACCAATTAAGTACCAACGCACTACCTAGTGTATAAACACCAACAGCGAGATATTTCATCAGTCGTTGTCCCTACATCGACTGAGTTACACGCATGTTTTCAGCTCTGAAAACATCGTATAATTCATTTCTATTAGCAATCTTTTGAACAGATACTCTCTGTTGCAGTACAGATTTACACACTTTTGGGGGTACTCCAGCATTTGTTTCGGTATCAACCCGACGTGTGAACTGCTTATTCCTCGGAATATATTCTGTATGACACATTCGTGTCAGAGTTTGCTAATATATATATATAATATATATTATTTGTCTTTATAACATATTTACTCACTTTTGGAGGTACTCCAAAATTTGTTTCGGTATCAACCCGACGAGTAGATTACATATACTGTATTCCTCGGAACACATGCTATAATAAGACACATTTAAGATTTACACACTACTGGAGGTACTCCAGCATTTGTTTCGGTATCAACCCGACGTGTAAACTGCATATTCCTCGGAATATATACCGTATGACACATTCGTGTCAGAGTTTGCTAATATATATATATATTATTTGTCTTTATAACATATTTACTCACTTTTGGAGGTACTCCAAAATTTGTTTCGGTATCAACCCGACAAGTAGATTACAAATACTGTATTCCTCGGAATACATGCTATAATAAGACACATTTAAGACGGTATCAACCCAGTCGTGTCGATAAATCTTACTGCATTTTTATTAAAAGACATTATATGCGATATCAACCCGACATGTCTTACGGTACTACGGTACTTTGAAATATCATTTTCAATAAAAACCGCATATATATAAAGTTTTCAATCTCTGTTATAATCATATTAGGACAGATTGAATAAACTATATATACTTAGTTGGTCTATCACAGTGTACCTGCATAAAGTAAAACCTCACTACATTAGTTAATGAGATAACTTATACGTTAAATAGAAATCGTTTAGGATTGCATGCTGCAACTGAAGAAGGTCAATAGACCGAAAGCGCTCTTGCAGTTCGGATTATTGTCTATCCGAGTGGAATCAGAGACGATTTCTGTGCTTGGGCTATTAACATACGTGACGCAAATATATTGTGTCTATAACATACGTGTTACATAGAAAAAGTGTGTATACATAATATACACATACAAACATTAAGAACTGTTAAATTAATTGACGGGTTACTTAACACAAAAGCAAACATACATGGTTATATAATAACTATACTATACTGTCCATAATTATACAGGGTAGTAAGTAACCTTAATCAACTGTTGTTGGTGATAAAAGCAATCACAAACACATTGTACCACCTGTGTGTACAATATGAATAAGAATAACAACAAACGCAAAACCCATGGGATGAGAAAATCCCCCGTGCGTAGTGTGCTAACTGGGCAGGCCACTACCACGAGGCAATCTGGAATCTCGTCCGTCGTCAGACACTCGTACCACCCCTATACACATTGTACGTTCAGCGACCCAGGTTATCGCGAGGCCGAGGACTCCTTAACTTGGTTTCCCTTCGGGTATAGCAAGGCTTGAGAACCTCCAGATTGCTAATTCTAATGACCATGGATACATTATGGACAAAGAAGCAAACTCTACACGAGATCTCCTGTTTTCATATAGAGATATAAGCATCAAGCAAACGTACACCGCACACCATGAGAAATTATTGAATGTGTATACACTGTCCAATAACATACCGTCTGGTATCCTCACACCTATACAGAACACAATAAAAAACGAAATACAGGAGCCTTTTATAAGGGACCCAGAGTGCTGCCTGGAACTAAACACAACTGCACATGTGTGTGCTAGCAGTATTACTAAAACCCTGCTAAAATAATGGGTTGAACAGAAAGTGTCATTGAGAGACAAAGTGTAAAACATTAAAAGTGAATTGCACTCTAAAAAACACACACTGAAGGGTTTAGACTTGAATAACTTTGATAAAAACTTAAAAAGTACGGAACTACAGATAGGTGAGAAAAAACGAGCACTGGCCATATCACGTGACTCTAAAATAAATGCTAACGGTAAAAGACATAGAAACAGCCCTGTGTACATGCCACCTAGTAAACGGGTGAAGCTAGCCACATGCACTGTAACATCACCGGGGACACCACAATCTCCCGCGGGCTCGGCCGCAAGCAATCAGACACGACCTCCGACACCAACTGTGAACAATAATACACGCAGAGTAATTAAAACCTCGAACGGGGATAACAGATGCACTGAACCGCTAAAATCCTCTGAACATGCTAAGATGATACAGGATCACATTGTACGTAGGTCAGAAATTAGCAGGGAGCCGATTCTAAAGAAACAGAACCCGGTTACAAACTATACTATACCAACATCTGTTGTAGACACAGGAAATAATGATGCGTTTCTGTTAGGAGAAATACTCAAACCATTTTCACAAATACAAGATCACCAGAATGTACAAGAAAACCGAAACATTGAGAGAATATTACACATCTCACCAAATATAAACATAAATGGCCAAACTATTGTAGGGGAGATAACTGAGCACGAATGTAATTACATAAATCTGCTAGTTTCATAAAAACTATCGATATACATAACACGATACACTATAAAAAGATACACGGCCGTATAACATAATGCAGATATACATGCAAAGCACCGACGAGTTGCGTCCCTTACGGGTTAAATGCAAATTGGTTTGGATATGTGTAATTATAGCATTTTTACCTGATACACATGTTATACTCGTTTGAAAAAAACAAATGTCTAAAGAATCTCTGGCTATCTATAAACACCGCGAATAAATATTAAGTAAACTACTATATGCAATCTTAATGGATAGCAACAAACGACGAACATATAGATATATAGATTAAATGGATATACATACCATAAACATACGGGAAAACAATATATACAATAATGATAACTGACAGATGATCAATATATCCCATAGGTATACATATCAATTATGAATCACACACAGGGAAAACACCAGTGTAGACACATACTATATAACATGTGTTACCGATTCGGCAGCAAATTCAGGTTAAAAATATTAAAATAAACTAACGAACATTGAAACTTACAGACATTAATCAGACAGTGTATACACAGGCTATGGAATAAGACAACTATACGCCTAAATGTTACTATTTACATCTGTGGGTCTAGTATCTATCCGTCGAAACTAAAACACTGGAGACAAATTATGTCTGGTGACAAAGACAGATCATACTATCATATAATTGAAAATCACACAAGCTGACATATACCAATGCAAAACAAAAAAATGGCATACATCTACTCAAACTACATCACACATATACTCGTGATTGGCACGGGCTGATTTGAAATAAGGACTTTTATCTAACTGAAAATCAATATAAATAGTAGGTTGAAAAATACACTATACACATCTAGGAAATAAATACTCTTTAAAAACTATGTGTTTAGAAGGAAATACAGAAAGAGGAATTATGTGTTCCAATATACTCTTGGAAATAAACACTATTGGCGGACTCCCATATCTCGGTGTTTACATAAACATGACATTAAATTAATCATTACCCAGTAGAGATCTCGTACATTATCAGATTACTGCCGACGGGTAATTAAGAGGATTACGCTAATTCAATCCTGATATATCGGCGGTAACATGGTCAGAAGAATTTCTCACTGAGCGTGTCAATTGATTCGCGGCGAAACAGCCAACAAAAGAAAATGCTGTAGATACACAGATGGAACCAATTAAGTACCAACGCACTACCTAGTGTATAAACACCAACAGCGAGATATTTCATCAGTCGTTGTCCCTACATCGACTGAGTTACACGCATGTTTTCAGCTCTGAAAACATCGTGAAAACATCGTATAATTCATTTCTGTTAGCAATCTTTTCAACAGATACTCTCTGTTACAGTACAGATTTACACACTTATGGAGGTACTCCAGCATTTGTTTCGGTATAAACCCGACGTGTGAACTGCTTATTCCTCGGAATATATACTGTATGACACATTCGTGTCAGAGTTTGCTAATATATATATATATATATTATTTGTCTTTATAACATATTTACTCACTTTTGGAGGTACTCCAAAATTTGTTTCGGTATCAACCCGACGAGTAGATTACATATACTGTATTCCTCGGAATACTTGCTATATTAAGACACATTTAAGATTTACACACTACTGGAGGTACTCCAGCATTTGCTTCGGTATCAACTCGACGTGTAAACTGCATATTCCTCGGAATATATACTGTATGACACATTCGTGTCAGAGTTTGATAATATATATATATATTATTTGTCTTTATAACATATTTTCTCACTTTTCGAGGTACTCCAAAATTTGTTTCGGTATCAACCCGACGAAAATTACAAATACTGTATTCCTCGAAATACATGCTATAATAAGACACATTTAAGACGGTATCAACCCAGTCGTGTCGATAAATCTTGCTGCATTTTTATTAAAAGACATTATATGCGGTATCAACCCGACATGTCTTACGGTACTACGGTACTTTGAAATATCATTTTCAATAAAAACCGCAAATATATAAAGTTTTCAATCTCTGTTATAATCCTATTAGGACAGATTGAATAATCTATATATACTTAGTTGGTCTATCACAGTGTACCTGCATAATGTAAAACCTCACTACATTAGTTAATGAGATAACGTATACGTTAAATAGAAATCGTTTAGGATTGCATGTTGCAACTGAAGAAGGTCAATAGACCGAAAGCGCTCTTGCAGTTCGGATTATTGTCTATCCGAGTGGAATCAGAGACGATTTGTGTGCTTGGGCTATTAACACACGTGACGCAAATATATTGTGTCTATAACAAACGTGTTACATAGAAAAAGTGTGTATACATAATATACACATACAAACATTAAGAACTGTTAAATTAATTGACGGGTTACTTAACACAAAAGCAAACATACACGGTTATATAATAACTATACTATACTGTCCATAATTATACAGGGTAGTAAGTAACCTTAATCATATGTTGATGGTGATAAAAGCAATCACAAACACATTGTACAACCTGTGTGTACAATATGAATAAGAACAACAACAAACGCAAAACCCTGGGGGTGAGAAAATCCCCCGTGCGTAGTGTGCTAACTGTGCAGGCCACTACCACGAGGCAATCTGGAATCTCGTACCACCCCTATACACATTATTATACTGGAAATTATTATTATATTTTTAAATAATCGTTATTTGTAACAAATTTATACTATTCTGCTGTTTATTATTAATACATCGATGGGTTCTTTAGTCAAAATTTTCTATAAAGAATTCCGAGTCATAAACCCGTTGTTAGTGCCGCCTTGTTAAAAGGTACATACAGGGCCAATGATTATGGGCGTTTATGTCGGTTGAAGACTGTGACTTTTGGACAACCGAAACGAACAAAACCTGTGATTAAATGCATTAAAGTTTGAAATACGTATTTGTTTCGAAATGTATTCATTGTATTTATCAGTCGTGTCAACGTTGCACAGAAAAAATTCGCTTGGAGTCGCATTGTTTGTACGTTTTCTGGCGATTGATTGCTTTTTCAAGCGTGCTGTCGTGTTGAAAAGTTGTCGGAAAATTCAGATTTTTTTTTATTCCCAATAAAAAGTCATCACAGGTGTGCACTCAAGGTTAATTGGATTCTACGCGGAGTCACTCGGAGTGTTTGATCACTCTGATGAGTGACTCGACAATGGCGTACTTTCGCCGAGTCCAAACACTGACTTCGCGTAGATCCGCGCGGCACTCGATACCACCAAACTCGGCGAATCGAGTAATGTGTGGGATTCGCGTGAGATGTACTGTACTGCTAGTAAAAATGAAATGTGTATTTTATGTCAAAGGACGTACCACTTGAACAAGTAATTTAGCCAAGTGTAATTTGTTTCGTGGAACCTTATTTTTAAACATTTATACAATTGTGTTCATTGCAAGAACATTGTTAAATACCAAACACCAAGATAACTCGAACATTTAAAACCAGAAAAAATAAAATTGTACCCCAAGTGCAAAAATATATGATCAGTATGACCTCAATAGGTATCCGTTTGTTAGTTTGTATATGGTCTGGTGCTGATTCTAAGATAATGCAGAAATGACAGCGCTCGACATCACCATGAATATGGGAGTAATGCAAAAATGACAGCGTTCGACATCTTCATAAAAAGGGAAGTAATGCAGAAATGACTGCTTTGAGAGTAATACAGAAATGAGAGTAATACAGAACTGGCAGCGCTCACCAGTACTCGGTATCTCCATGAAAACTGGAGTAATGCAGAAATGACAATGCTCAACATCTCCATGCATATGGGAGTAATGCAAAAATGACAGCGTTCGACATCTTCATAAAAATGGGAGTAATGCAAAATGACAGCGATCGACATCTCAATGAAAATGAGAGTAATGCAGAAAAGACAACACTCGACAACTCCATGAAAATTATATTAATGACAGTAATCAACAGCGCTCGATATCTCCAAGAAAATGAGAGTAATGCAGAAATGACAGTGCTCGACATCTCCATGAAAATGAGAGTAATGCAGAAGTGACAGCGCCGATATCTCAATAAAAATTGATGTAATGTAGAAATTACAGTGCTCGACATCTTCATGAAAATGAGAGTAATGCAGAAATGACAGCGCTCGACATCTCCATAAAAATGAGAGTAATGCAAAAATGACAGCAGTCGACATCTCCATGAAAATGTGAGTACTGCAGAAATGACAATGCTCGACAACTCCATGAAAATGAGAGTAATGCAGAAGTGGCAGCGCTCACCAGTACTCGGTATCTCCATGAAAACTGGAATAATGCAGAAATGACAGTGCTCAACATCTCCATGAATATGGCAGTAATGCAAAAATGACAGCGTTCGACACCTTCATAAAAATGGGAGTAATGCAAAATGACAGCGATCGACATCTCAATGAAAATGAGAGTAATGCAGAAATGACAGATTTTAATTTTGAGAGGATTTATTTAAATAGTGTCAGTTTATTTAAATTGTGTCGATTTATTTAAATATAGTGAATTTAATTAAATTGTTGCACATTTAGTAAAACAAAGGTCCATTTATTTAGAATTCACAAACAATTATTTTTTAAATCAAAACCATTTTGTTAAATCGTGAGGATATAATCTAAATCATAAGGATATACTTTAAATCAAGAGCATTTATTTAAATAGTGTCGATTTATTTAAATCGTATCAATTTATTTAAATATGGTACAGTCCGTGTTAAATAGTGGGGAAAAAAAATGTTTTCAAGCTAAATATTTATTTTTTTTACAGACGGCGCACCATTGTTTTATTTCATAATTGCAGTCCATTATTAATTTTGAAAAACATCCCCAGAACATTGCAAAGAAATAATTTATGCAAATGAAGTTTGCTGCAAAATGTTTACAATGTAAATGAGATCTGCGGCAAAATAGCAGCAAGCATCGCCAAAACATCGCCAGAAGATTACAGCTAAAAGTGTTATGCAAATGAAGTGTGCTGAGATGTTGCCGCACACTTTTACTATGCAAATGAGGTCTTTGGCAAAGTTGCGGGGAACATCACCAGAACCTCATTTGCATGTTTGTTTGCTGCAACTTTGCTGCATAGGCCTACTTCATTTGCATGGTAACAGTGTGCCGCAACTTCGCCGCAAATTTGTCTGCCGCAGCTTTGCAGCAATGTTTGTCGCATAGTTGCAGCAAGCAGTCGCCAGAAGCCTATGTTTTTGGTAAGGGGGCTTTTTATGGTCTAATATCACTGCTTCATTATTTGTAATTGTTTGAAGATTTTTTTGGGGGGGAAATAATTTGACTAAAAAAAGTGTACGTCCCATGGCAAGCTAGCGATAAAAAAGGTATCGTCCCATAGTTTGTCGCGACAAAAAAGTACCTGTCCCATGCCATTTTGCACCGGTCCCAACCCCCCAATAAATATTGCCTGATCCCTTTACGCCATTAAAAGTGCAAGTGTTTTTTTTGTGTTTATGTCTCCAAGATCGGTTGCACATAACGTATACATAACCCTACAATCGATCTTGGAATTAAACACAAAAAAAAAAACTTGTACTTTTAATGGCGTTAAGTATAGTTACATGTATTTTACTGTATATACGACATTCAATAGTAAAGCTTAGTATGTTGCGTTAATTGTAAAATTCAAGTAAACTGAGACGTTTTCATATAAGACGACATGCCAGACGTTAAACTGCATGCCCACATAGAAGTATGTATTATCATCCAATAACCCCGACATGTAGAACATGTTTACTATATTCTAAATATCCCAAGGTTTATATGTTGTTGTTTTTTTTAACAAACATGACATTTTAGGCGATTGAACTACATAATGTATATACTGATCTAAATTGTATTTGTAGACCATGGCGGATTTAGTGGATGATATGGGCGTTTAATTTTGCGACTACTTACTTATGCTAAATGGTTTATCAATCCGCAGTTGAGTACCATGTTTCCGCTAGCGATCGCGTGATAAATAAATAACTACATGGTAATTTCCTCTAAAATCCTACCTTAAATGGAGGTCCGGTAATAGTCCAATATCAGGGTTATCGATCGTATCGGAGTAGCGGTTTATTCTGTTTCAAATGCTGTAGACTGCTCTATGGGTTATATATTAAGTAGTATTACATTTAAATTCCACTAACTTAAAGGCATATCTTTAGCGGATATGGAAGATCTCTCTTTCATTTACTGTGTTTTATTTTTACCAAACTTCATATATTTTTTACATGTTATTGAAAATGGAATCCTATGGTGGCATATGGCTGCCATGCACTTAACTGAAGTTGACATAAATTATCGTGACTTTATGGTCATTTTATTGCAACTTGTCGTGATAATTTCTCCTTTAAGACGACATAATTTAACGAATATAAAAATAAAAAGCATGATAAAATATCTCAACAATTAATAAAAAGTCGCGATAATGCTTTTGCGTGCCAATCGAATAACGACTTACGATATCTAAAAATAGAATTGTGGTTATCATGGTTATGTGGATAGTTTCTGTCATTAACGTTGGTGATGCCATTCCCCGGTCGATTTCCCGGTTACTTCCCGGTTAAAACCCGGTTGAAAATGGATGGCAAATGTGATGAGTGTGTTAATGTTTCTGTCGGTTTACTGATATATAAATTATATACTTTATTAATGTATTCATTATTGCATAACCACTAAAATATGTTTGGAAAAAACGTAGTTAATTGAGTGTTGACTAAATAATGTTTTTTTTCTCATTTCATAAAGTAAGGTACTATTAACATATTACAGTAATAAAGAAGGTAATAAATTATGAAATGTATGTTTTATTGCTTCATTTTCAACGCCCTTATTTCGTGAAAGAATGATATTATAATATTAGCGTAAACTAGTCTTCATGCCCCTATCATGGTAAAGTGAGAATTTTGACAACCTATTAAAAACTCAAACCTGATTAGAATTGCGGAAAACTTACTGTATCATGAAATAAACATGTCTGCAATTAAACATCAACAAGAAAACAGGGGATTTAATACGAGCGTAATACCCTACGTCAGCGCATGCGTCAAAACAGATCCGTTTACATACACAGAGGCTCGATTCGGGAGCTGGTAAGTTATTTTTATTAAGATTAACGAAACTTTTGGTAAATTGACAATGCCCACCGTACCACAGGGATTAGAAGCATTTTACTAAACCTTAAATAAGCTGTAAGCTCACAGCCGTTTGTCAGTTTAATTCGATACAATCTCATTTCAAAGCCAGGTACCGTTTAAATTTTGGTAGAAATCTTTGCTTTAAATGGTTTACCAATTTTTACTTACGCATTAATTTTGGTATATCATCCTTTACGTTAATTATAATTATTATAATTATTGTCGCAATTGATATGATACAGTTTACATCTAAACTTCTCAGCCTTAATAAATTGAATCTTTTTATTTACATACTCTGTATCATAATATTGATTTCGATCTTTCTACGGGCCATGGAAACATTAGACTTGTTTAAAAGTGTGAACGGTTTCTCGCTAACTTTAAAGTAGCTACTGTTTGTTATTCCCTGTATACAGATCGAAATATCGAATCCAATCCCTTAAACGTTACACATATAAGTTAGTTGACCTGGATTATATTGTCGTGCATGGGCATTTGATAACGCCCCAATCCCCAAGTTGTTCTTTTATATGTACTGCTGTGTTCATATTGTGTATGGGTGCACAGCTCTTGCCCATCTGAGACAATCCCTCGTCCCAATCCCTTTACAATTACTTCAAATTTATGTTTTCTTATGTGTTGTTCATATTGTAAATGGATAAACAGTGCATGATTATGCCCATTCAATGCCTTCTTACCCTTATTTGCATCGGCCTGTATAAGGCCCCTATGCATCGGCCTGTATAAGGCGCCTTCCCCACCCAAATTTCTTTTAAAACAGTGAAGATTTTCCCATTTTTACATTTAATTTGGAAATGTTATTCTCGATTTATGGATTGTTTTCCGAAATTAAGGGCAGAAGGTCCTTTCCTTAAAAAAGTAAAAAAGTCCTGCCATATTTGTTACTAAATATTCAACGCTGGTCCGCTAGATCTTCTTCTCTCCCATTCCCAGTCCGCAATCATTTATCCGTTTAATCCATGTCCGGTCATCGCACTAAGAGTGGCGAACTGTAAATGACTATACCACTACATTGCAGCAACCCTAAATGTACCAAACCGCCAAAGGTAACAACAACGAAATTACGAACGCCATTTGTAACAAAATTTCGGCAAATGTAACAATTTTCCGCTAAATGTTACAAAATCAGTTTTCGCTAAAAGTTATAAATTTGTGCCATATGTAACACAAGTTTAGGTTCCGCTAAAAGTTACAACCACTTTCGCTAAATGTTACAACTAATTCAATATCACCTTCAGTATGTTCTTCTTTGTATGTCGTTAAGAAAACTCGAATCACTTTTAACATAACCATCAAAGTTTCGGGTATACACAATAAAACCGAACTATTTTATAAAAAAAATCGTGTCCGCTCATTGAGTGAACCATTGTTCTTCTGAAAGGCAGCCCAGCCTTGCTGTGCTTTTAGTGCTTTGATTGATTTTGCGTAGTTGGAAAGGTTCCTTGCCAAGAAAGCATAGAACCAAGATTGATTGAACGTAATATATGTTCTGTTTGGCGATTTTGTAGAGACAAAGACGTTTACAGGCCAAATAAATATTATTATATATCACTGTTAACACTCCATTATATATCCATTCCCTATACCCCAAAGTGAAGCAACACCAGATGGCTCCATGTTTTGACGTCAGAGTAAGACATTTTGAAATGGCACCCCTCCATGGGGTCGGTATAATAAAATAAATATCGATTGATCCAGGTGATATTTAATACGGTTAAAAATTGTTGTAACATTTGGCGAAAGTGGTTGTAACTTTTAGCTGAACCTAAACTTGTGTTACATATGGCACATGTTTGTAACTTTTAGCGAAAACTGATTTTGTAACATTTAGCGGAAAATTGTTACATTTGCCGAATTTTGTTACAAAGGGCTTTCGTAATTTCGTTGTTGTTACATTTGCCGGTTTGTTACATTTAGGGTTGCTACACACATATGCAGTGCGTTTGCAAGATGAAGAGTCCTAACTCCTGTTATAAACGTTTAATCAAGTTTAATTAAGATAATATGGAAGTGATCATGACCAAGGATCTTATTAAGTTTGGAAATCATAGAACTACAGAAGTCAGGTTGTGATGGTCCTTAAGCAGCGCGTTTTCAGGATGTTAGGGTCATATCTGTTTATTAAGTTTAATAAAGACAATAATTATTAAAATGAGCATGACCAAGGATCATAGGAAGTTTGTCTATCATAGCACTCCTGTCCACCCGTTTGTTCGTCCGAAAACAAAATAAGAAAATGGCTAGTTCGAATTATGTTTCCGGTAGTTGTTTTTAAAGTATACGACGAAACCAGTAGACTAAACATGAATACTGAGTATATAACTAGAGAATGATTATTAAAGTTCACAAAATTTGATGTACACTTAATTTACATGTATAAGTTTTAGGCTTGGATGTAAACAGTATCATCATTCGTTTTGCTGCAAACGGGATCAATTCTTATTTTTTATGAACAACTCATCAAATACGTAGACATTCCACTGATACACTAAGTACTGTTGTAATTTTGTACAGATACCAGTATTCAAGCCTGGTTACTGAGGACATTATGTCTGTCTTCGGTTAGAACCATACATCTAGATGTGTATCTCTCTACAGGGCTAACTCGGGCTAATGCTAATTATCATAATTTATGGGTTAGCATCCCTTATTTGGGAGCTGCTATTTGGAAGGGACCTTATAAAAAGGGAGGGTTTTCATTGTTCGTGGCTTTTCTTCGTGGCTTTTTACTTGGACTTGCTAGATGGAAACAAGAGATCAGTAGTTATGTGAGAGAGAGACTATCATTATTAGTAAACTGTTGTTAATATGAATTCACCATTATAGTTGGTAGCATGTAGAAATAAAGTTAAAGAATATAGAATTGGACTATATATTTCTTTCTACCTTTGAAGAAGGAAAATGCAGCACCCCAAACATCACAGTGTATGATATCGCAAGGAAGGCTTTGGGAAAAAACAACACGCAAAACGGCAGCAACGGGATTATGACACCAGAATAAGTGCTCCTATGTTTAGACAAATCTAGAACTAAAGGGCATTGCAAGAAAATTGATCCGAATATATGGCAGGGACCTAGAAACATTGCTCACAGGAAAATAAGTGACCTTTGGTTTGAGATAAGAAAGGGGCCAACTTTAAAAGCAAAGGTTGTGCACAATGACAGATAAGAACAGCTTGCCAGCCTGGTCCATGAAGCATAAACATGTCAAGTCACCGTTAGCAGCCCTTTGAGTTCCAAACACCTGAAGATGAAAACTAACATTAAATTTGAGGCACTCAGAAGTCAGAGACAGAGTTCAACATAAACCATTTCAATATTGACAATACAAACTTAAGATAGGAGTACTGTTTAAACTTCTGTCATTAAGCCTTTATGGACAAAGAGAGTTCGTTAGAACTCATGATGAACAAAGAAATGTCGGGGTCATTTTGTGATTAAGTCTTGAACAGAGTGGACGGTTAACCTGGATTATATTCTTTATTTTTGTAGTGCCAAAATATTCTATTAATTCTGTGGAAAAAATGTACACCCAATATTCCTTGAAAGTTATGTTTTAGAATATATTTTTATATTTCTATACCAAGATGTGTCTTAAGGTATTCGCAAAGTATGGAAATTACAAGTGATATTCACTAAATGGGAATTTAATAGTGATCGCAAAGTATGGAATTTATAAGTCATATTCACTAAATGGGAATTTATAGTGCTATTCAAACAAAATACGGAATTTATCTAATAGTTTCCCTTTTAAGATATCACTATGATAACATTAACAATAATTTAATACGCGAAATATTGTGCCAAATTATATAATCTTTATAAGATCATTAATGTCATTTTGTGTATTAATTACATTATTTTACTTAAACAAATTTCATTCAATTTAAATGGCACCAGGACATAGTGAGAATGGAACCAAAAATGAACACTTGTGTGATTGTGTTAAAAATACAGAGAACAATTAGTTGTAGGTCTAGGACTAAATGTGCAGAATTAGGACTCAGTCTACTAGTGTGGCAAGTTTATGCCTTGAGGAACTTGTATGGTCATTGTAATTTAGACCATGGATTTTGTTAAGTATCTTCTTAAGATGCTTGTTCTTATTCTTTAAACCTACACCAAATCTGTTCATTCATTTCAAATAAAGCTTAATGCATGTTACAAAGAATTTGCTTTCGTTAAATGTAAACGTTTACTCATTTACTCTAAATATTGCATGCTTTATTTTGTAAGAATATTATGCACAAGACAACTTTGATTATCATGATTATTACTTTATTAAACATGTAATTTGACATTCTGTCATTTAGTGTGAATGTTTGTACTGATTTCTTGTTAAAAGAGAGGGATTTAAGGTTTTAATGGGGACCATTAAGCCTGGGAGAGGGGAGTGTTGTAATTTTGTACAGGTACCAGTATTCAAGCCTGGTTACTGAGGACATTATGTCTGTCTTCGGTTATCACCATAAATCTAGATGTGTATCTCTCTACAGGGCTAACTCGGGCTAATGCTAATTATCATAATTTATGGGTTAGCATCCCTTATTTGGGAGCTGCTCTATGAACCAGGCTAATGCTAATGCTACATTATTTATGTGTTAGCATTCCTTATTTGTAGATGCTATAAGATTGATAAGTTAGCATGCTAATATTTACGACCATGCTAACACCTTATTTGGAAGGGACCTGATAAAAGGGGAGGGGTTTCATTGTTCGTGGCTTTTCTTCGTGGCTTTTTACCTGGACTTGCTAGATGGAAACAAAAGATCAGTAGTTATGTGAGAGAGAGACTATCATTATTAGTAAACTGTTGTAAATATTAATTCACCATTATAGTTGGTAGCATGTAGAAATAAAGTTATAGAATATAGAATTGGACTATATATTTCTTTCTACCTTTGAAGAGAAGAAATTATAAAAGTATGCATTAAAGTTAAAGGGTTTTAAGCTAAATTTACTGCGTAAGTAAAATTGTTTAAGACATCTAAAGCAAAAATGTAAACGGTACCGGCCAAGAAATGAGACTGTATCAAAGTAATCTGACAAACGGCTTATTTAAGGTTTAATAAAAGACTTATACTGACAAACAGCTTATTTAAGATTTAATAAAAGCCTTATAATCCATGTGGTACGGTGGGCATTGTCAATTTACCAAATGATTCGTAGATCTTAATAAAAATCCACGTTCAGCTTCCGAATCGAACTTCCGTGTGTTTAAACGGATCCGTTTTGGCGCGTGCTCGTGACGTAGGTTGCTACCCGTGTTAGATCTTCTAAGAAACATTTCTTTGAACAGATTTATACTAACACCGGGTCAACGGTCAACGCTATGTTTACCCCTTGCAATGTTATACCCTGTCTACTGAAATGTATATCAAAAACTGTCAAAACATGATGAGCTGCAATTTCAAATATCAATAACATGTCCAGAATACAGATATAAGCAAAACAATAACAAGAAAATGCACTAACACGTTTTTAAAGAAAAACATATTAGCACTCTTTAATACAAAACTACTTTCGACTGCACGATGCGAGTACATCGGATATAACCAGAAAAAACGTAGAAATTACAGGTGAAGCATTATATCTGCTTGTCATCAGAAACAGATTTTTAAAACATTGTGATGTATTAATTATAATGTTTTTTGGTTTTTTTTACAGCGTGAAGGCTTTTGAAACTATGAAACTGTATATATGTTTGTGCCTGAATAAAAGTGAAACTGGAACTATTATTGTAATTTATAATAAAAGTATAATCGTAACAGTTGTAATAGTATTCATATTTTTCATTAGTACTTATTAGTCACAACTGTTATAGAATCTTTACACTTGATCAAAGCAATGATCAGGAAACAAACATGTAACAGTTGTTATTGTTTTGGTTATATCTGTATTCTGGACATGTTGTTGATATTTGAAATTGCAACTCATCAACACAGATGGTTCTAAAGATGGAGATAAGGTAGCTGCAGCAGCTGTTGTTCACAAACACGGCATAAAGAGCCGCCTGCCTGACAAGGCTTCTATCTTTTCAACTGAACTTAAGGCAATTGAACTTGCCTTACATTATATTCAGGAATCTGATGATGACCATTTTGTAATCTTTTCTGATTCCCTTTCATCTCTTCAAGCACTGGGTAATATGAAAGATGATAACCCAGTTGTGCTTCAACTTTTAGAAAAGTACAATTCTCTTATAGTTGATAATGTTATTATTTTCTGCTGGCTTCCAAGCCATGTAGGAATACGTGGCTAAAGCAGCATTAGATGTACATATATCTAATACTATATTACCTTATACTGATTTTAAAAGTTGTATTAACACATTTATTCGTAACTCTTGGCAAGCCGCTTGGGATTTTTCAGTTAACAATAAACTCCATTCAATTAAACCGTTACTTGGAGAATGGCGTTCTTCTAGTAGACCCATTCGTCGAGAGGAAGTTTTCCTAGCCCGGTGCAGGATAGGGCATACACGTTTTACTCACTCATATTTATTACATGTACAAGCTGAGCAATTACCAGAATGTATACCCTGCTTTGCACCGTTAACGGTCAAACACATCTTGTTGGAATGTGTAGACGGGCATTTGTTGATTTACATATATAGTTTATATGACTTCGTTTTCATCCCTTGTTTTTAATAGTTTTATCTTTATATATTTACATTAATTTTCAATTAATACTTCATTTCTTTATTTTTCATGGGTTTTTGCGCACAATATGGCCTATTTATGTGTCGACGTGCCGTAAAACCCCATTCATGCATTCATTTCTATTTACAAGAACGTGTATACGTGTATCATTTCCTAATTTCTCTAGATGATGACTTTATTGTCAAAGATTTGTTTTTGATGTGATGTACTTTTATTTACACTTTCTTGTCAATTTGAGCGCTGACGACGGGATTATAGCGAGGTTGTGTTAACTTAAAATCGAGTAAAGCTAACCAATCAGTCATATTGCCTACTGACCGTCTTAAGTCGTCTTCGACACTCGTTGTGTTGTGTATTGTCCTTTTCATTTTATTATTTTTTATAGGTTCGTTTTCTCATTCTCCGTACGACAACAAACAACGGAATTACCTCGACGATTACCGTAATCCGGTGTTTAATACGATTACTGAAAATCGTTGAGGCATTTTCGATATACACCGAGCTTATGAAAAAGACCTAGCAATGAGTTTGCCTTCATTTAACATGTATTCCACTAGTGTGATATGATAAATACGAGTATATAGCATTGCTTTATTACACCCCACACTATAAGTTATGTGATAAATAAAGGTTATGTAATGGACAATATTAAACCTTTCTAAATGATTCTCGTGTACATATACGATCATCGTTGTTTTAAATACGGTAACATAGTTCAGTATATGGTATCGCCCTTGATTACTATGATGGCATACAGTGGGCTCTAATACTTCAACCGAGCGCAGTTTGCGGTATTGTTAATTATGACGCATATGCATGAACGGGTTGGAGAACATGATTATTTTCAGTAATTATCTTTGTCTCAATAACAAATATATATGTATATATCCCTCGTGGATTCAGGGTAAGAGTTGGTCCACTGTTTAACCAGTCAGAAGCGAATGTTCATTTTGTAATGTTTGTCATGTTCATTAAAGCTCTTCATTATGATACCTGTATTGCTGGTGTTATTTCATTTTAGGAATATCGTGTCTTCATCGAATGAAAAACGCGTTTATAGCATAATTTGCGAGAACTTTGCAGTTCTGAAGGTGAGAAGGTTCTACGTACATTCTGCATATTCAATCTGTATGTAAAAGGAGGGTTTAGGAATGTCCATTACAGTTGGCGTCAAAACCTGTTTGGGTTGAATCGCCGTTAAACCCAATGCATGTTTTGATAATATCCATTCCTCATCCCAACCCGATATGAAAAACGCTGCATATATGTTTAAATATCAAGTAGCAGGCTAATTTCCGTTTTTTCCTAAATTACAGACATAACCTTTAGGCTGGCAGTCGAACTAAACGAGGCCCATAATTATTACCATGGCATTCAAAGACAAATTGCCGAAAAAAACCTATGGACGTCTAATTCTGCAAAGGAATACATGATAAGTGGTTTATCAATCCGGTATTAAGAAAAATGCTTCCTTTTACGACTGGGTGGTGACAAGATAATGACCCTGTCAATTCCTCTAAAAATCTTCCTCAAACGGAGGTCGTGATAGTTTGCTTATTGGTCGTTTCCGCATTCGACGTTTATTTTTGATTATATGCTCTGGAAGGAAACATAATCAATGCAAACAATGTTCGTTTTGCTGTTTATTTTAGGAACCGGCCATCTAGAATCAAATCATTTTGATTGAAATATAAATACTGATTTATAACTTGGCGTGATTTAGATAGAGTCGTCAGAATGTCCATAATCTGTCCTGTCATCGCACAATCAAAGAGGAATGTACAATGCAAACTGAAAATTGTTCTGCCACTAAACATGCAGCGCGTGGCCAAACGGTAGGTTTATAATATCTGTAGATTTTAATACATTTAACCAAAAAATTGCAGGAAAGTGAGTATGATATCACCATAGAAGTATTCGCAGATTAATTTATTGTAAATAATAAAAGTTGATTAGGGATTACGATAATAAATTGTTGCAATGTTTTTGGGATAGCGTTTGAGTTTGCGAATATCAAAGTCCTGAACACGACTGCACCCGCCCGAAAATCTAATAAGGTGAGAAAATATGTTGCATGGGAATTATACCAAAAATAAATAGACATAATTAACATTAAAACAAATAAAATCGTGTTCCTAGTCAAATACTTTGCTAACTGTGTCTTCGATTTCAATAGCGAGATGTAAATCGGGAATTAGAAATCTTTGCCTTGCTTAGTTGAAGTAGTTTTGTCACAAAATGTCACGGGTAGAGCGTGTTGGTCTAACATAGCTCTTGTAAGTTGTCAGTTACACCCTAATCTATTGTTCGAGTTGAAACAAATTCACAATATCCATGATATATTCATGTAACACGTAAAAGCGTGCACATTTTAAGTGGCCGCCAGAGAGGCCGTGTCATAAGTTTATTTTTGTGCTAATGCATGTAAACGTATAGGTATATCTAGTTGTTTTTATTTTGCTATGAAAGGGAGTTCATGGTGAGTCTTTCACCAGATACCCAGGCAGATGTTATTGAAGCTTTTAATGACACCTCTCGGTATCTGGATGACATACTGAACATTGACAACCCTTTCCTTCCAACTATGGTTCATAATATTTATCCTAAAGAACTTCGGCTTAATAAAGAAAATATATCTGATAATAACGCTTCTTTTCTTGATTTAGATCTCTCGATTGAAAATGGTAAAATAATTAGCAAAATCTATGACAAGAGAGATGATTTTAATTTTGACATTGTTAATTATCCCCACTTGGATGGGGATGTTCCCCGAGCAACTTTTTATGGGGTGTATCTGTCTCAACTTATTCGTTTTTCTAGAGCTTGTACTCGAGTTGAGGACTTTAATATTCGTAATCTTTGTATAACTAAAAAGTTACTCAGTCCTGGTTACCGTTACCATAAACTTCGTAAAACCTTTGCAATTTTTTTTTATCGTAACCCTGATCTTCTTTCCAAATATAAATGTAATTTAAGGACTCTTCTGCGACAAGGACTATCACAACATGACGTCTATGGTGATGTGATTTATAAACTTCGTAAGATTCTTGGTCATGATCACTTTCATACTATCTTTGTTAAACTTGTTAAAAAGTTTATCAAAAGAAGTTATGACCCTATCATTTTGCAACGTACTGCATGCTTGGTGGTGGACCCTTTTACAGTTCGCCACTATGCTTTCCTCTTTAATTGTACGATGGCCGGACAAGCTGTGGACCCTATGATGACGCCTACCTAAAGCCCATTGGGACGGTGGCGTTTGATGTTTGTCCATGTTCTTTCTGGTCGTGCCCTTAATGGTGCATTCTCTTACTGCTCTGGCTTCTGCCAAGTCATTGAGTACCTTCATTGTGGCTTTCTATGCTATTGTGTTTTTGTATTATATTTACACGAGCATATTTGTGTTTTACTTATATTGCCTATTGATGCTGCCTTGTTGGTTAGAGTTTAGATCATGGCGGGGATTTCTTTATTTACACTGTCCTGTTTTAATGGGTTGACAGTAGGGTAAGTGTGAGGTTTGGGGGACCCTAAAACCGGTTTAAACCCCCAGTGTACTTTGCCACTGACCGTTCCAAGGCGGTAGCCCTATTGTCAACCCTTTTGTGTTTGTGATGTCGTTTGCATTTTTTATTACTTTTGCCTTTTCGTTTGTCTGTTTGCGTGTTTGTTTTTGTGTTTTGTGGTTGACTGTCGTCCTTGAATGCTGCTTTCCCTGTCCGATATTTTTATCCTTCCTTAAACGGAAAAATTGTGTAAGGGGCCTCTCGTGTAGATTTTAATACTGCGAATTTAGTCACGTATGTTACGGACTGAACGGGGGAAATAATTGTTTGGGCATAATGTTTGCTATAAAACCCATTGTCTCCTAGTTCTTGCCGGGATTGCTTCATATAGTTGCTTTGGTTGGAACAGAGGTTGGACGGCGAAATTCACAGGCAATATGTGGTCAGTATTTAATTTATTAAAACTTTTATCGTACATTTGTATTCAGTGGGCGGCGCCATCTTGGTTGGCGGTTACGACATCCGGTTAGCTTTGATGTTTCTCAGCCATTAACTTTAGACTAGCATATGATTTTGAAGTTACTTTATTAGATGTAATTATTGTAATTGATCATTAATTGTAAAACAATATTAATTTGATAACAATGGATAATAGGTGCATTAGTTAACGTTGGCGTATAACTCAGTGATTGTAATACACGATTGTTAACATTAGTTAACAATGAGATGAGTGACTAGGATAAATGTTCGACGCGTATGCATAGCGTTGTATAATGTGGTCATAAGTTGACATGCGTGCATGCATAACTCAGTGAGTGTAATATACGAGTGATTTGATAATGTTTTATATTAGGTCTCACACCTCAATTAATTTTCCCATAGGGTTACTGTACAGCCTTTTCCAACATCTGAGCTTCAAAGCAGGGCAGCAGACATTGTTGTTGGTCCAAGACCAATAATTTAAAACAATAAAATACATAAGTTAGCCAGGTTGGTTTTTTTTCTCGCTCATGTTTTTGAACCCTATGGAAAATACAAAATTCATACACTATCTAGCTGAGTATGCGGTGCTTCGGTCAAACAATTCTGAAATTTTAATGAAACCTCATATCAACATGAGATTTTCTGTATCATCTGTCTTTTACACTGCAGATGTACGCTAAAGCAAAGAAAAACCTATTTTTCAAATTAAAAATTGCCTAAAATTGAGAAAAAATAGAATTATTTTCTGTTTTCCTTTTGTCTCTAGGTCCGTGAGCTTTCAGGGGAGATAATAGAGGTGTGAGACCATTACATGTATTAGGGGCATTGGTGAACAGCGACGTACATGGCGTATACATGGCGTTGTAGAATATGTATACAGTGCTACTCATCATTAGTACAGCTTACATATATTTATTGAATAATGATTTGTTTGGGTAATGATAAAATTATGCAAGATTGTTATGTGTGTCAACTGACATCAAAAACGTATGTATAATTACAGCCTAAGCCATCCAGGGTTGGAGTGGAGCTAAGCTTCCACGATTGACGTAAAGAGCGGTGGAGACGGTCCCCGTACCTGCGCAGCATGGCAAGGTTTTAGTAGCGACAACCCCCGGGACACAACGTGGGCCGGTTATCAGTCCTCACTGGAGGAACATCACCCACAACCTCAGTGGAGGTTAATCATCTTATATATCGCGTCATCAACCCTTATAGAAGGCATTTGATGACAATCACCCATTGGATTCGCGCATCATCATCTTCATGAGATCTCGCGCATCACAGTTATCGCGCTAGATCATAGATCAACATTGTTATAACTTTAACAACACTTTAGTGTCGTATATAATCAGTCGACACATTCAGTATTTATTACAATACTAAGAACGTCTTAAACGTTCATGAGAACATTCTTTTCATATTTCATCTGTGTATTCGCTTGTTTTTTTTTTAGATAATTGTATACATTTATCATATTTTAAAAGTTGCATTAAACTTATGTCAATGCATTCACCTTCATTGATTCTTTCCTGAGTTAGCCCCAACCACTTAGGTCATCTTGCGACAACTTTATAACAGCTATTATTAACCAAAGTAAAATATAAAGGAAAACCAATGTTCATTATGTCCTCGAGATACAGAGATGAGTCATTAAATGAGTCAATTACATCTGCCTAGTATCTCACGAACGACTCAAACTCTTTCATCACAATGCAAGCACAAATCTGCGACAAAAAAAAGTGCACCATATCTGACAAAAATAGTATAAAAGAGGAAAATATGTGCTTTGTAATCTTCTTGGCAAGTTCACATGAAGTAATGGTCTTAATTGCCGTTAGCAAACATTGCTTAAATAGTGCCACACATGCAGTTCATTCTCTAGCGAAAGTTGTTCAATGATAGAAGTAAGCTTGACTTTGCCCATGTTGTGATGTATGGCTGTATATAGTGTGGGAATGTCATGAGTACATATATTAACCCTTAAAGTATAAATGGCACTTACAGTTAACATAACAAAACGATATTGTTAATATGCATTAGAATATCAAGGAAAATGTAATCGATGGTAATTTCTTTTTAAATTACAATCATTTCTATCGTATTTAGAACGGATGAGAATTTAGAACCCATGAGAATTGTAAAGCATTATTTCAATTCGTCTTAAGACAGATATGTGATAACACATTAGGTTTATGAGAACAGTGCACAGACAATTTAAATTACGTTCGTATTCCTACACTTTTCAGAAAACTAAGAAAGCGTAAAATTGATGCATAACAAGAGATGGATTTTTCTCTCACTGAATTGCATACATATAACATTCTATGTACTTTGGTTGACGGTTTCTTAGATTTTATAAAATAATGTATGTGTTCTGTTAAAATCACAGAAGGTATCTTGATCTATCATAGCTAATATCCACTACTTGCCTTGTATAGCATATGTGAAAGTAGACGCAAACATGGAAATGAAACGTAGCAATTACACAAAAAGGGCCAGTCGATATATTAATTTAACCTTTAGCCTGTTAAGGGTGACTACAATAGCCTTTGCGTCCATTGTAAACCCAGCAGGCTGATCAGGGTTTACAATGTCTGGCTGCTCATCAGTCATTTCTCCAAAACACCCCTATGTAACATAAATGGAATGGTCTAATTGTAAAAAAAGGACAGTCCATTATAGATTCATAGCGGGCTAAGGGTTAAACAATTACATAACAACTAGTATTTGTAAAGTATGAGACACCAACGACATAGAAGTTTCAACAGTAAGGGTATCACATTGCAAAGGGTATGCATATATAATAACACGTTAATTTGTGTCGATAATATAGATTTATAGTCTTTATAATGAAACACCTATTTTTATCATAGCTTGGTAAGAACTTGGTAACAACGACATTTACCTGAATTACAAATGCCATATGACAGAACTAGGATGTTCGAAGAAGTGTTTAATAACATAGCTTAGATACAAATGAAGACGGTCATGTCGTACAAATGACGACGATGATTGAAGGTTCATGGTAACCTAACCTGTGTGCATATGAGTTAACAACCATCGAGTGGAAACATGTGGTAAAAGGCAGGATTACTATTTCAGAAGTGTTTGGACAATCATTTCAATAACATATTACTGTATTGATCAATAGTTCTGATGTTTTGTATTTCCCTTTTACATTTGTACATGTTTATGTTTGAATATAATTCTTAGTCCGAATTTTACATTACCATATATTTGACTTGTGTTTGTGGTTGACCGTCGTCTTTGAATTCTACTTTTCCTGTTCGAGTTGTATTTCTACTTTTACTGTTACAAAAGTGTTGTTTGAGCCGTTATCAATATTTGTTTCTTTCCATCCCACAGGGATTGTATGACATTCATTGATCCTTTTTTTTCCTTAAACACACGTGTTTATTCTCTGTGTGTTTGTGGTTACTGCCGTCCTTGGATGCTAACCCTAGCCCATATGCTAATGGTATGTTCAGGTTGATGAACGTTACGTGGCAATTATATATAACAAAGCTCTTTAGCATTGACCTTAAAGTTAATGTAGTAGAAAGTGTTTCTGATATATTTCCATTTGCTAAATGATCAGGAATAAAAATCCCTCAAATTGTTCAACCCTCAATATCTGAAGGGAATTAACACATTGTTGACCATTGACCTAAATTTGGCATTGCCCGTTTTTGTTATATCACAAAAAGTGTTTACTACTCATGGTGTATTCGATAGTCATGCATGTCCTCTTTTGTAGATTACAACATGTAAATAAATAGCAAAGACATTCACAATACAAAAAAAGTAAACATATTCAATGAATTGGGAATGCATATACTCATAACATACTTTTAAATAATCCAATTTCAGTTGTCAAAACAACATATTTTTATATTGACAAATACCAGAAGTAAACTAGAACGAATTCGACGGCACGCCGTCTCAAATACCCACGTTTTCTTCACACAGGCCACCCACACCCACCACACATACAGAAGAACAACATATTATTATACACTGTAATCCCTTCATCAAAATGTTCGTTTGAGACATAATTTAAAAACAAAATTGACCCCCTGATAACCCCACCACACACACACACACACACACACACGCGCGCACATACCACCCACCACCTCCGACCCCAGCCCAAGGAAAGACGACCTTAGTTTTAAATAATAACTCATTTGACATGCTGTGTATCTCTTTCATAGATGGCCATTATACCAAGTAATTTGCAAAAGTATGGAAAAATAACACTGTAATTGAATAATTATTGATGTGATGCCCCTTCTTCCGGGCCCCCATCGATGAAGTAGGAGGAAACAAATGTATACAGTGTAATCCCATCATCATAATGTTTCATTTCAGACATAATAAAAAAAAATCAGACGTCCGAGTTCGAAATAATAAAATCGTTATATAATCATAGAAAGTTCATTCAAATATACAGAACATATTCACAAACTCGCTAATATCGCATGTGCTAATATCTCATGTGTATAATGTGTATATTTTTAACTTAGATTTATGTTTTAATTACTCGGTATATTTCGATGAAATTGTGTGTGAATATCAAATAAAGATGTTATTAAAAGAAAATCATGCTACAGTTGTTAGTTCTTTGTTACAGTCTCAGATTTTGCAGGAAGGCAAAGTGGATACTTTTTTATTTTTGCTGAGTATATTTCTTATCTCTAATAACTAATAATTGGCCCTTATTTCGCTTTTCACAGAATGGTATTGTTCTTTTTTCTGTTTGTGTTTTTGGTTGACTGTCGTCTTTGAATGCTGCTTTTCCTGTTCGATAAATTCCTTTAATGGGACGTAGTCCGATGGAGAAGGCTAAGGCAAATATGTTGTACAAAAACACAGCCACGAAAGCTAGTGGCTCGGGTGAGGTTTTAATTCACGTCTTTCGGTTATTTACTGGGCCTCGTCAGTCCCATATAAGTCAACATAGATGAATTATGTAATAATTTTACACACTATTGTAACTAAAGTCATCTGCATTTTTGTGAGAAGTAGACACTAAACAATAGAAATAGTGTAGTTGACTAATCTAAAGGTAACGTTTTGTGCACAAACAGTGGTAATACCCATTATTCAGCACAAGCAAAGAGAACCTCCTGCGTCAATTATAATATGCGTCGTGACGTATCACCAACATAACATAAGCTGCAATTCAAGTACATATATCCTTTGATAAATGGCAACGTAAACACAACGGAAGTAATATGGCTCTGCTATAAGCCATTTTGCTTAATTAAAACACGCAACATCTGTCATATCTAGGTATTAAGTTCGCATGCATATATCCTTGTCTGAGGGTTGTCGACAGAAACTTTAGATAAGTCGCAGAGCAGTGAAGCAACTATTGTATAAGTAATGACAAGATATAAAGCATCTACTTTTCATCACAGGAAATCGAATAGTTTAACAATTTATACGCTACCACTGAAAGTCTTTACAGCTATTGAATCAGAGCTAAACATCTACGATGGTGTATACGGTAATGTGATAAGTTTTCTCGGTGAGTAAATGATTACTGTTGTTGGATATTGCCTTGCCTATTTGATTACTTTATTCAGACATATTTGACAGAATGTTACAGAATGATGTATAACTGTTAATAAGACTAAGAGGTTGTGTGTAATGGAAATTATATTGAATACAAACAATCTGTATTAGTTCGGCAGTGGATTTCAAGCATGCGTCTTGGCTGAATCTTATAATACGGTATTAGGTAGTGTTTATTTTGAATGCGTGAGGAATTGTTTGGAAACTATTACCATGTACAGGGATCATACAATTTAATTTGTAGTTGGAAATATGCTATAAAAACAGCACAAATGAACAAACTAGCAGATTTATAAAATAATATCAAATTGATCAAGGTTAAAGAGTGAGTTGCGTGCTCCCTAAAACCCGGTTGCACGTACGAAATATTGCAGTCTCGGTTTGATTGAGACTGTTCATGGGCGGTCGTGAAATATGCTAGCTACCGCTTCCCCATGTCGTACGGCGTATGGTCCCAGTATCTAATAAAATTAAATGCCCCGATGAGCAAAATAAACATAATGGAATTTAGTTGGGAGCAGCGGTTATGAAGCCTGCATATCACAAGTAACAGTCAAAACACTAAATTAAAAGGCAGACAATATATCCTATTAGTGGTTAAACAATATCCAGAGCCTTTAATCGGCCGGAGTAGTGGAACCACTGAATAAAAAATTAAGTAAGAAAACAAAAGGAAATGAAAAAGTACCACCGATAATTAAATATAAGTATCGGGCTGAACTATCTCCAAAGATCGAATGAATAACAGTACTGATTGCAAGCGCGGGGAGACGTTTTACTGCCGCCACACTGCACAAGCAACGCCACTGTGCTATAAAAAAGAGTATGATAATGGACCTTTGGAAACGGCCGAAAACGACACATACAAAATATTCAGGTTGTGTGGGTTCTCCTGCAGTTTTTGTCTGTATACAACACACTTGTAACAGATACAATTAAAAATATATTTAGCATTTCGAAAGTTTTTAGTAATATAACAATCAGAGAATTTTTGAAAAAAATATCACCTTAAATGTTGATGATGTTTCATCTCATCTTAATTAAATACGCGAACTCGCTACCATGCTAAAAGTCCGATCTATTTCACGTCCCTATGTTTATCGCCGTTATTGTTGCCTGTTGGTATGTTGGTTTATCGGTATGTTGGTTTATAATTCTGTTTGATGAATGTTGTTACATTTACTAAATATTTATAGACGAAGAATTTAACTTTGACTTGAATATATCAAAGTATGCGTTTCGCGAGAGGAATGAAGATTTCACTTTGATCAAGTTGACAGTTTTTTTTCTCGTTTCAATCTGGGTGATGGAAAACCCGCACATTTAAAGTTTGCAAGATAATACTATGTGACGATAAATCGTTACCTGAATTATTTTTGAAAATGAAACGAATGAATGAAGAATGAAAGATGATGGAAAATCACGACCATGAGAATAAGTGTTTATGATGAAACATCATCACCATTTAAATTAGTATAAATAGAAATCGAGAGTTACGATTGTGGTAAGCGTTTATAATCGCGAGCTACCATCTTTTTTCAATACCATATATACCCAAACGCTAAAGAAACGCAACACGGGAATTTCCGCTATATATTGTATGTACAGTACGCTGCTTTAATCGAATGTTAAATGGCTACCTAAGACCTTTCCTTTTGGAAAAAAATATACTAAAAAAACAAATAATACAACAAATGGTACTCCTTCAAAGTTTCATTATTGGCAGAGTACGCATTTGGCTCAAGCATGTGAGCAAACTTAGGATGCAAAAGTTTGCAAACTATTTACGTTAAATACCTTACTGAACTGGCTCAGTTTTTCAAAAAGCAACTTCAACATTTATGAAGTTCTTGTTACAAGGTGTAGTACAGTTGTGTCCTTTCTCTAATTAACTGCAACTTTTTTTTTACAAAACATCTTGGGATTTCTTTGGAATATTATGTGCAATTAAATATATACAATATATAGCGGAAATTCACGTGTTGTGTTTTTAAAGTCGTTCAGTGTATGTCAAATATCAGTCACTAAGACGTTTTTCAAAGGAAGCAATATCTCAAATGAACCATTTGTAAAGGCTTTTTCCCAAGCGCTAAAGAAACGCAACACGGGAATTTCCGCTATATATTGTATGTACAGTATGCTGCTTTAATCGAATGTTAAATGGCTACCTAAGACCTTTCCTTTTGGAAAAAAATATACTAAAACAACAAATAATACAACAAATGGTACTCCTTCAAAGTTTCATTATTGGCAGAGTACGCATTTGGCTCAAGCATGTGAGCAAACTTAGGATGCAAAAGTTTGCAAACTATTTACGTTAAATACCTTACTGAACTGGCTCAGTTTTTCAAAAAGCAACTTCAACATTTATGAAGTTCTTGTTACAAGGTGTAGTACAGTTGTGTCCTTTCTCTAATTAACTGCAACTTTTTTTTTACAAAACATCTTGGGATTTCTTTGGAATATTATGTGCAATTAAATATATACAATATATAGCGGAAATTCACGTGTTGTGTTTTTAAAGTCGTTCAGTGTATGTCAAATATCAGTCACTAAGACGTTTTTCAAAGGAAGCAATATCTCAAATGAACCATTTGTAAAGGCTTTTTCCCAAGCGCTAAAGAAACGCAACACGGGAATTTCCGCTATATATTGTATGTACAGTATGCTGCTTTAATCGAATGTTAAATGGCTACCTAAGACCTTTCCTTTTGGAAAAAATATACTAAAACAACAAATAATACAACAAATGGTACTCCTTCAAAGTTTCATTATTGGCAGAGTACGCATTTGGCTCAAGCATGTGAGCAAACTTAGGATGCAAAAGTTTGCAAACTATTTACGTTAAATACCTTACTGAACTGGCTCAGTTTTTCAAAAAGCAACTTCAACATTTATGAAGTTCTTGTTACAAGGTGTAGTACAGTTGTGTCCTTTCTCTAATTAACTGCAACTTTTTTTTTACAAAACATCTTGGGATGTCTTTGGAATATTATGTGCAATTAAATATATACAATATATAGCGGAAATTCACGTGTTGTGTTTTTAAAGTCGTTCAGTGTATGTCAAATATCAGTCACTAAGACGTTTTTCAAAGGAAGCAATATCTCAAATGAACCATTTGTAAAGGCTTTCTCCCAAGCGCTAAAGAAACGCAACACGGGAATTTCCGCTATATATTGTATGTACAGTATGCTGCCTTTAATCGAAAGGTACATGGCTACCTAAGACCTTTCCTTTTGGAAAAAATATACTAAAACAACAAATAATACAACAAATGGTATTCCTTCAAAGTTTCATTATTGACAGAGTACGCATTTGGCTCGAGCATGTTAGCAAACTTAGGATGCAAAAGTTTGCAAACTATTTACTTTAAATACATTACTGAACTGGCTCAGTTTTTCAAAAAGCAACTTCAACATTTATGAAGTTCTTGTTACAAGGTGTAGTACAGTTGTGTCCTTTCTCAAATTAACTGCAACTTCTTTTTTACAAAACATCTTGGGATTTCTTTGGAGTATTATTATTATGTGCAATTAAGTATATACAATATATAGCGGAAATCCACGTGTTGCGTTTTTAAAGTCGTTCAGTGTATGTCAAATATCATTCACTACGACGTTTTTCAAAGGAAGCAATATCTCAAATGAACCATTTGTAAAGCTTTCTCCTCCTTTCACACTCTTGTTGTATTTAAGTGCAAATCAAAGTACCATGGCACCTTTGAAATGGTATTAATTGGAACTGCCCTCAAATTCAAGTAATTGTAATTCCGTTTTACGATTAAGGATTTAAAAATATACATTTTGAGAAAACAAAACGCATGTGTAGTGGTAAAACACGATATCAAAGTAGAATTTATTTAGCATGTCTTAGAATTGGGACCATCGAAAGCGGTACTAATTTAAAGTAATTAATAAAATCAAAAAATCACCCAGTTTTATAAGGTCTTTGATTTATTTCTACGAGAACACTTCGACTTGAAATATTTGTTTATGTGTATGTTTTCGTTATTGTTAGTAACGGCGTCCATCACGGATGAGTCTTTTATGTTTAGATTTGTTTTACATGCCATGGACGCAATTTCACAACAGATCGTATACGATATCTATAACAGAACATAATATATGATGTAGTAAAAAATAAAAATAGCGTTAAGCCTACATTTTTAATAAATCTATTAATGTCTAAAACAGGTAACCAAAATGATATATAGGGTCCTATAGAAACCACAGCGTCCGAACGCAATGGCATCGTAGGTCCGCACTGTACTGCAAACAAGGACTAGAAACTACAATGAAAGCGACAACAAACAACAGAAAGGGTGGTGAAGACAGGGTTACCGACTTGGAACGGTCAGTAGGCAATAAGGCCTACTGGTTAGCTTGAATCGATTTTATATGCGCACAATCCTCGCTATTATCCTGTCTTCAGCTCTCAAATAGACAAGACAGTGTAAACAAAACTACAACCCATCAAAAGGAATTCTCTAACAATAAAGACCACATCCAGAGAAACTAACTAAAGATACACATACAAAATAATAAACATCTCAGGATGTATCCAGAATCGTACTGAACAACCATAGTAGTTGCAGCTAAAGAGAAAACCAATCTAGGGTACGACCAGAAAACCCGAGGGACGAAAGCTCATGAACCCACCTCCCTTAGTTGGGGTTTCAGTAGGTATAATCATAGAGTTCCAAGAGGTAGTCCAGTCATAGCACAAGTGAAAAGTGAAGCGTAATGACTGACTGTAGAGGGGTCAATCACTAAACATGCAGTGCGCTGTAAAACCAAAGGGTTATATCCTTTTCTGACGAACTTCCTGATTAAATTTGTAAAGCGGTCAGGAACCCCAAACCAAGAGTAAAACCGGGGGAAAAAACAAACAAATATAAGCCAAGTTAGGGGTGGAGAAGGTGTGGTTGGGTTACGATAATTTTAAACTGAGGAGGCTCTGTGTTTTTATACACACACCATATTGTTTTATCTCAGATCATGACCATATTATATAATTCTGATGATCACCTAAGAAACAGTACGAAACAGTACGAAGCCTACTATTAGGAAATTCGATTTAGAAATAAACAAATAAATAAGCGCTCTACTAGTTACATAAACACATTCGAGATGGAGCAAATGTATCAATAGGTCATAATCTGAAAGAGCCCTGTGGTACCGCATTGGTTTATGTTTGACTGCATGGTACTACTTAGTCAATCAATGAACTAAATAGATAAACTGAAATATAACGACTTTTTGCAAATAGTAGACACAAATGCCGTCCCTTTAGATTTAGAAACAAATTATTGATTTTTGTTGGTTGATTTATATAGCATAAAAATGAGTGATAATGGACCTTTGGAAACGGCCGTGCACGACACATACGAAATATTGCAGTCTCGGTTTGATTTAGACTGTTCATGAGCGGTAGTTAAATATGCTAGCTACCGCTCACGCCCTCTAGCCCCGGGTTGAGCAGAACTCAATATTAATAAAATCAATAGTACAAAATGTTAACCATCCCGAAGATGGCATGCATACGGCGGTGGACATGGAGTTATTTGCTTCCCCATGTCGTACGGCGTATGGTCCCAGTATATAATAAAATGAAATGCCCCGAAGAGCGAAATAAACATAATGGAATGTAGTTGGGAGCAGCGGTTATGAAGCCTGCGTATCACAAGTAACAGCCAAGCTCATTTAATGTGATACATTGTGGTTTTATGACTTTCATAGACCTAAATTTACTGTTCAACTTCTATACATACTGAAACAGTAGGTATAAAAGTCGAACAGGAAATGTAGGTCTATTCATGCTAATTCATGCTGTTAGTTTGAAAAGTAATGACAACATAAAATATTAGATAATTATGCAAGTATATGTTTAACCAAGAAAAATACGGCATTTGTCATTAAATCAAGGGCCATAACTCTGCTGTTTCACCGTAGAACCTGGTTTAAACACTCGGTGACCTTTTGTTCCACTGATTTATGTGGTAGCCCTATTGTCAACCCATTTATGTTGTGATGTCATATATCGAGCTTTTTTATGCTTGTAATGGTTGTAATCTGCGACAAGGACTATCGCAACCTGACTTCTAGGTCTCACAACGCAATGTATATTTCGCTCTTCGGGGAATGGAATTTTGTTAGAAACTGGGGCCAAACGCCGCTGGACATGGACTTATGACAGTAAAATTAATTCGCATGTCCACCGCCATATGCATGTCGTCTTCGGAATGGTTCAAATTCTGTACTATTGACTTTAATAATATTGAGTTCTGCTCAACCCGGGGTTATGAGGCGTGAACGGTAGCAAACATATTTCACTACTGTTCATGAACCGTCTCAATCAAACCGAGGCTGCAATATTTCGTATGTATCGTGTTCGGCCGTTTTCAAAGGTCCACTCTCATACCAGTTTACGATGTTTGCCTATATGAATAAAGTTTACATGGCCGAACAGAAAGTTGCCAAGCTAGAAGTTACTTGTTTATGTAACCAAGTCATTTACCCACACACAACTATACAAAATCTGGTACGTTGACCAGGGTTTTTGTTTTTTTAAATTTGAGAGGTGTCCTTCAATGCACTCTTTTTGGCTTTAACTACATAGTTTGGACCAGCATTCCTACCCTTCAACACCCATAAAACTGCCATATCTTGGTGGCAGTGTCATCTAATAGCTGCACATCCAATTTCATCTCACCTGCAACAACAATAAACACATCTGTCAGCAATTATTAAAAATGTTTGAAACCGAAGAACACACTACTACATTTTAAAGCGTAATTATTATCCTACCGTGGGTTGCAAAGGAGTTAAGTAAGTAGTGAGACCTTTAACAGTAATATGATTTATAAACTTCGCAAGCTCATAGGTCATAATCGCTCTCATACAATCTTTATATAGCTTGTTAAAAAAATAAATCAAAATAGGTTATGAGCCTATCATTTTGCAACACACTGTGGCTGATCCTTTTAAAGTTCGCCACTCCGATTTCCTCTTTGACTGTGCGATGACCGGACAAATTGTGGTCCCGATGATGATGTCTACTTAAATCCTCTTAGGACGGTAATGTTTGATATTTGTCTTAAATCTGGTCTTACCGTACTCCTAACGGTTTGTTCTCTTGTTGCCCTGGCTTCTGTCAAGTCAGTGAGTACCTGCGTTGTGGCTTTCTAGGATTATGTTGTTTTATATGTACATGATCATCTATGTGTTATGCTTATACTGCCTATTAATGCTGCCTTGTTTGTTAGAGAATATATTAACCTCTCGCGGAATTCTTTATATACACTGTTCCTTTTTATTGGGATGACACTAGGGTAAATATTGAGGTTTGTTGCACCATATAACCTGGTTTAAGCCCCTAGCGGCCTTTTAATCGACCAAACCGTTCCAAGGTGTTAGCCCTTTTGTCAACATATTTATGATTGCGATGTCATATTTTGCTTTTTATTCATCTTTGTAATGCTTGTTTGTTTCTATGCGTGTTTTTGCTTGCGTGGATCTTGAATGTTACATTTCCTGTTCGGCTTTTAAATCTACTTTAATTTCACTGATATATAGCATTGATAAAAATGGCTCAGAAGTTTGGAGCTCTCCTCAGGAACCTAAGGTCGTTGGTTAAAATCTCGGTAGAGAATTTAATAAGGAATCATCCATCTATCTACTGACCAATTTAAGACTATAGTTTCTTTAGTTGCATTATCAATTTCTTTTTATGGCAACCTAAATTTTGACATGTGTGTTGTTAAATGTTGAACACAACCATTCTACTATAACTAGTTGTTTACATTAGCCATTAGCTGTCTTGTGATTAATGACTTGTGAATAATGTCTAGTGACTTGTGATTTGTGACTAACGACTTTTGACTAATGCCTTGTGACTTGTGACTTGTGATAAATGAATAGTGACCCGTAACTAATGACTTGTGACTAATGACTTGTGACTTGTGACGTGTGACTAATGACTTGTGACTTATGACTTGTCCTGTTGTAATCTTGGTTAAACTTATGTTAAATTACAACTGTAAGTAAATTGCGAATCGAATTTGAGTTAATATGTAGATATTAACACGCTAGTTAGTAGACGGATTCTGTTGCATCCTGGTATTGTATCTGGCATTGAAAATGTAAACCAACGCAGTATTTTTTACGATATATTTCATTTTCTTCAAACGTTAAGTTACATTTTCTTCGCTGCTTTAAACTCTGATTACTTTGACGACATGGTGCTATACGTTTTATGAACATTAAAAGCTATACGGCTTTTGGTGTCTGAAAAATAGACTTCTGCACAGACTTCAACGTAAAATAGTATGAAAGTGGACCTTTGGAAACGGCCGAACACGATAAATACGAAATATTGCAGTCTCGGTTTGATTGAGATTGAGATTGATTGTTCATTAACAGTAGTGAAATATGCTTGCTACCATTCACGCCCCTAGCCCCGGGTTGAGCAGAGCTCAATATTCATAAAATCAATAGCACATAATGTTAATCATCCCGAAGATGGCATGCATATGGCGGTGGAAAACTCGAATGTAAATTAACAAAGTGCAACAGTAGGACAAGGTCAATCACACTTCGATACTTTTGATACAAAAATGTTGCTCTCATGGTTGTGTAAAATGGGAATGTAACGTGTGAATGTACCCATGGACATGCGATCGGACAAGGGTATCACTTTCTTGGTGGAGCATAGTAAAACACGCACTACATACGTCTTATACTTATGCGTAATAGTTCGGAGACGGCAGGTTAGATACCAATGAAAGAACTAGACGAAATATTTTTGCAAATGCTGGCGCTATGTATGGTAGTGAAGTAGCATTGTTCTCAGTTAAACGCTCGAGTTTCTGTTTGAGGGTTTTCTATGCATTGGCTTCGCCTTCCTTTGACCCGTTCAAAGCATGGATATTCATATCTTAAAACACTCGCTACGATAAATGTTAACATCTACAAATCAAATCAGACAAAATATATATTTTGGCTTTAAATATCTGAACTGATCCAACAAATGTATTTTGATAAAATATAAGGCAGTAAAGTAAATATATACAAGTTCTTACCGTATAAAAGAGTATGATGGTGGACTTTTTGAAACGGCCGAACACGATAAATACGAAATATTGCAGTTTCGGTTTGATTGAGACATGAACGGTAGTGAAATATGCTTGCTATCGTTCACGCCAAATAGCCCCGGGTTGAGCAGAACTCAATATTCATAAAATCAATAATACAGAATTTGAACCATTCCGAAGATGGCATGCATATGGCAGTGAACATGCGAATTATTTTTACTGTCATAATTCCATGTCCAGCGGCGTATGCCCCAGGATCTAATACAATTCTATTCCCCGAATAGCGAAATAAACATTGCGTTGTGAGATCTAGAAGTCAGGTTGTGATAGTCCTTGTCGCAGGTTACAACAATTACAAGCATCAAAAAGCACGGTATATGACATCACAACATAAATGGGTTGACAATAGGGCTATCACCTAGATCAGTGGCAACAAATGTCAACGAGTGTTTAAACCACAAACCACAAACACACACAGAAACAAAGAACACATTTAAAGATGAATTAAAGGCCAAAACGACATCACAAACACAAAAGGGTTGACAATAGGGCTACCGTCTTGGAACGGTCTGTGGCAAAAAAGGCCGCTGGGGTTTAAACCAGGTTCTAGGGTGCACCAAACCTCACACTTACCCTACTGTCAACCCAATAACACCTGACAGTGTAAATAAAGAAATCCCCACTATTCTCTAACCAACACGGCAGCATTAATAGGCAATATAAGTAAGACACAAAGATGCTCGTATATATATCAATACAAAAAGGTAATAGCCTAGAAAGCCACAAAGAAGGTACTCAGTGACTTGGCAGAAGCCAGAGCAACAAGAAAATAAACCATTGAGGGCACGACAAGACAAAGAGTATAATAATTGACCTTTGGAAACGGCCGAGCACGACACATACGAAATATTGCAGTCTCGATTTGATTGAGACTGTTCATGAGCGGTAGTGAAATATGCTAGCTACCGCTCACGCCCTCTAGCCCCGGGTTGAGCAGAACTCAATATTCATAAAATCAATAATTCACAATTTTAACCATCACGAAGATGGCATGCATACGGCGGTGGACATGGAGTTTATCGCTACCCCATGTCGTACGGCGTTTGGTCACAGGATCTAATAAAATTAAGTGCCCCGAAGAGCGAAATAAACATAATGGAATTTAGTTGGGAGCAGCGGTTATGAAGCCTGCGTATCACAAGTAACAGCCAAAAGACTAAATTAAAAAGCAGACAACATATCCTATAAGTGGTTAAACAATACCCAGAGCCTTTTATCGGCCGGAGTAGTTGAACCACCGAATAAAAAATTAAGTAACAAAACAAAAGAAATTGAAAATGTACCACCGATAACTAAATATAAGTATCGGGCTCAGCGATCTCCAAAGATCGAATGAATAACAGTACTGATTGCAAGCCCGGGGAGACGTTTTACTGCCGCCACACTGCACAAGCAACGCCACTGTGCTATAAAAAAGAGTATAATAATGGACCTTTGGAGACGGCCGAGCACGACACATACGAAATATTGCAGTCTCGGTTTGATTGAAACTGTTCATGAACGGTAGTGAAATATGTTAGCTACCGCTCACGCCCTCTAGCCCCGGGTTGAGGCAGAACTCAGTATTCATAAAATCAATAATACATACGGCAGACAAATATCAAACGTCACCGTCCTTTTGGGCTTGAGGTAGTCGTCATCATAGGGTCCACAGCCTGTTCGGTCATCGCACAATTAAAAAGGAAAGCATAGTGGCGAACTGTAAATGGGTCCATCACCAAACATGCAGTGAGTTGCAAAATCATAGGGTCATAACCTCTTTTGATAAAACGTTTAACAAGCTTAACAAAGATAGTATTAAAATGATCATGGCCAAGTATCTTACGAAGTGTTTAAATATCGTCACCATAGAAGTCAGGTTGTGATAATCCTTGTCGCTGAAGAGTTTTTAAATAACTTTGATATTTGAAAAAAATATCAGGGTTACGATGATAAATGTTTGCAAAGGTTTTACGAGGTTTATGGTAACGGTAACCCTGATGGAGTAATTTTTTAGTTATACAAAGATTACGAACGTTAAAGTCCTCTACTCGAGTACAATCTCTAGTAAAATGAGACACATATACCCCATAAGAAGTAGCTCTGGGAACATCTAAGACAATTATAAACTAAAACAAGTACAACGTGTATACAAATAATGCTTAATATTATCATGCTATCTCACCCACATGTCTGAAGTTACTTTTTCTTTGTAAAATGAATGGTTTCACGGCGTAAACTAATTTGTACAACAATTTTTGAAAATAAATGATAAATTACAAGGTGCTGTTTGCAGATACAAAATAATCACTGATTTGTTCTTGACTCAATTCACCAATATTAGGCAATGATGTATTTGACGCCTGAAAAATGTACTTGGAATATTTGTGTTCGTAATGCCCAATTGTTTTGGTCCCATAGCAAATTCCTTAGGCAGATCTAACTGGTGGTTTTACACCTGGAATCTTTGTGTCCCACAATATCCTGTACCTCAACTGTCTTATTTTCAATTTTGTCCACAGCAGCATTATATGTAAAAAGGATGCCTCAAGAAAAGAGTGTGTGTTATTAATAACAACTGACGCTCTGTATCCACCAGGACACAGAAAGTATGCTAAACTTTACTCCCGCAGCAAACATTTCACCCTGTTTAAACAAAGTATAAAAGCATGTATCGATGATGTGGTATTTGTTATAACACGATGTTTCGTTTTCATATCCATGTATTTCATTCTGTTCATGGAGTATAGCACAATTATCTGGTACTTACGTTATTTGAGGAAAAACGGAAACAATCCGTTATTTGCGTTAATATCAATAGTTCACTGATACAGATGAATCATAGAACTCATCCTACAACGGATTGCAGTCCTCAACCTCTGGATAACGTAATACCCTAGAGCAACCTGTCATTGTATAACAACTTATTGAGTCAATACTTCCACAGTATGCTGAGATGGACTCTCTGTTATATTTCACGTCTACGTGTTTGGTTCTTGACTGTCTATCAGAATAACATAATGTCCACCTGCAACCGACAGTCGGACTTCAAGTTCTATTTTTGAATTTCTTCTTCAGCCATTTGTTCTTTATCTTTACTATATTTGCCTTTTGTGAACGTTACAGCTCTGTCCATTCCTGTTCTGTCGTGTCTTTGAATTGTTCTACGACATACCCACGTCCATGTCATTTGAGACGAAAACTGTTTTTCACTATGCTCTGGGTCTCTTCTTTAGCATGTGGGACGATCCAAATGTCCCCGCCTCTACGCGATGTGACTTGTCGGAAAGTACCTCTGGTGAAGCCATCCACAATGTAATTTATAGTCTTTGATCTTTCAGTTCTTTTCTTATTTTTAGCAATCTGTAATTTTGAACAAAAGATATTCATGAAAATATTGCTTTTAAGCACATTTGGCATAGGCTTATAAGAACAACCTAGGTATATTCTTCAGCGATAACACTGTCATAGAATGGACAATATAAACTGCCATTTATCCTCGGCACTACAGACCCAGTTGCGTTCAAGTACCCCAAAAATGCATTCCGTTTGTATTTCGTTTGCGTTCCGTTTGCGCTACGTTTGCATTCCGTTTGCATTTCATTTTGATGAATGCATTTTCTAAAATGCAAATCATTTGCGTTTTTGAATGCATTAAGCTTTTATAAACGAAACTATGCGTTCGTTTAAATGCACGGAACGAACGCAACATAATGTGTGCGTTTAAATGCACAAACAGAAAAAATCATTTGCGTTCGTTCGTTCAGCATTTACCAATCGCAACATTTCTGACGATTAAACTACGCATGATATCAAGTCATGCGATTCTTACCACGAGTCGGCGACTAATGTTTGTGATCATATTGGAGAATGTGTCCTTTGGTTGACATTATTTGGTGGTGCACATTGATGATTATTCTGTTTTCTTCCGGGTTTATGTTATTTTAATCAAAAATTTAACATACTTGACACTATATAAAAATATGCCGTCTGATTTTACCAACATTATTTCAGTTTTATAATGAAATAATACAAAGTTTGTGCTACACAATAAATACATTTCCTATTTTAAATCAGTAAAAATGTGTAATCGTGTAAAAAACACCATTTACATAGTGTATTTCTTTCTATTAAAATACTGCAAAACGCACTTCGATTAAATCGAGACTTCACTTATGTACTCACAAGGATAATATTGAAAGTTATCTGAAATAGCGAAATGCATTTGCGTGCAGTTTCGTTCGTTTCGTTCGTTTTCAGCGTTTAGCGTTTTAAAAAATGCATTCATTGTTCGTTTTTTAAACGCTGAACGCTGAAAACGAACGTAACGAACGCAACGAACGAAATGCATTTTTAAAATATAGATCGTGCAACGTTCGTTCTGCGTTCATTCTGCGTTCATTTTCCGTTCGTTCAGCGTTCGTTCTGCATTTATTTGGGGTACTTGAACGCAACTGGGTCTGTTACTGATTGATACATATTTTAGAAAGTCCAGTCTTTACAAACCTTTTACAAACCTTTAACAGAGACTGCAATATTTCATATGAGTCGTGTTCGGCCGTTTCCAAAGGACCACTCTCATACTCTTTTAAATCTGTGTCACATTTAGCCAATTTACCAACTGAGAAACCATTTTGCAATTCAAGCGGCTGGTACAATTTATAAACAACGTTTTCCGTTCATTGGCAAAGTTATAGACAATTTGTCAATTGCTTGTTGTTTCATTGTTCACTTATGTGTTCTTTTCATGCATCTGTCGTGTTACTGAGTAACATTTGTTTTATTTTCACTTGAATCATCTTTCAAAACCACGAATTTACTTCGTATATTTATTTGACACGATGGTATAGTTTTGGTACGTTTAAAGACTAAACTCTACACGCACCAACAAGTATATAACTGACATTAGGGATTGAGTCTGTTACGTTTGCAGACTATCACACAATTCGCATCGCATCAATGGTTATATAACTGACATAAGTGAATAGATTCGGTACGTTATGAGACGATAATGAATGGAGTACGTCAACAGACGGCACTTGTCGGAAATATTGTGTTATCTTTCTGTGCGTGATTAGGGTTGACTGTGGTCCTTGAATGTTGCGTGTTCTGTTCGACTTTTATTTCTTGTTTCGTATAAGTTTAAAATGTGAACTTCATAGCGATATGCAAAAAGTAATGAGATGAAGATACACATACATTTACATGCCACATCGTTCAATGAAATTCAGTAGACATTATAACCAGATACATATGACAAACCAATAAATGCTGAATGATTAAAACAATCCACTAGTGCGTTCATTCAATATAATATCAATATATGCAGGCCCGTAGCTACGTTGAGGCACATCGAGGCAGTTGCCTCAGTAGAATTTTGGAAAGGTGGCAACCTTACTGATAAGTCTGTACGGGAAATGCACTTGAACATAGGAAATCGCATGTAGGAATAATAGCAAAAACGATCAGTTGGAGGCATGCCCTCGGATCTCTAAAGAAAGTTATTTGTCTCGGTTAAATTTCATTGCTAGCTACTGCAACTGACCTGATATGCATTGCTGGTGTAATTGTGCTGACAACGCAGGATTGTATATCATACATTCAGAGATCAGAATTATAAACTGAATTTGAAATGCTAGGACTGCTTATCTTTGTCAGTAGTAGAGGATGTTAACTTGAATGGTAATTAATATATCTGAGTTAATTAACTGTCTGTGCTGTTGATTGGAAGATTCTACATTGCTACGGTTACTGAACCTCATACGGCAGCAACCACTAGGGAGTAATTTAAACTAATTATTCAAAATTGCTACGTTCAGATTTCTAGGCTAATTACTACTTGCAGACAGCATTATAGGGTTTATTAGATTATTCGATTATATTTATGATTACAATACCATATACTGTTAGCATCACTCGATACAATTAGTACAGGCATTAAGGCATACAGGAGGTAAATCACTGTGGTATGCATGCCTGGTGTAGTCGAAAGGAGTTCCCAAATATGTAATCCCTAACTTTGTGATAAAAGGCATTTTTGAGTATTTAAGGCCTGTTTTTATGGCTGAAATGACATTAAAGACTTGTTTGTGAGACCTAGCAAATATTTGCATGGTTGTATGATGATTTTATTTATCAACTTGAAAGTTGTGAAAGTGAAAGTAGAACACATTTAAGAGGTGTCGAATGAATGCAGTTTGTTGACGGTATCAACAAAGACCAGCCTTTTATTTTCTTATATGCCACATGACCCCTACTATTCTTAGCAGTTTTCTAGAGAGGACGGCCTCATGACTAGGAATATGTAAGTGAATCTTAGTTTCAACTTCATTTTTGGAAATGGCTAACTAGAAAGCTTGGAAAATATTTATTTTGTACAGGGATCAATGGGATTTATTTTACTACCGGTACAACTTAACGGAGAATCATAAGCGCCGGACATTAGTGTTTACATAACGTTTGGTCGACTTTTAAGAATGTTTCACATTTTGACAATATACGTTTCTGAAAGACAAAAAAAAAGTTTTATTTTTTCGCGAATTAAATAGTTATTCATTATTTCGAATTAGTATGTTTGCAGGTAAAATCGAATGTCTGTGTCATTATCAATATTGTTAATGATACTATGGACATATATAAAACTCATCCGATTATCTAGCCATGTGTTTATGTGCCGATTAAAATTAATATTTCATTCATGCGTTCTTCAAAAACTCGTGACTGAATATACGTGAAATGAAATATGAGTTTAATGAGTTTTGTTTTTATGTTTTGTGGTTGACTGTCGTCCTTGAATGCTGCTTTCCCTGTCCGATATTTTTATCTTTTTTGGTAACTCTATAGACTCACTGGGACGGGTATATTTTGTAAATGTTCTTGTCAAATGTATTATTTATATTGTTATACACATGTTACTATAATAAAATATTTACTTATTTACTTACTTACTTTACTTACTAGATAAACTTCAAGCTAAGAAAGCAACCGGACATGATATAATTTCAGCCAAACTAGTTAAGCTAGCTAAACGACAATTTCAGGAACATCTTTGCTTAACAAGTACTTCTCTACTTCAGTCATCCCTAACAGTATAAAGCTTGCGCAAATAAACCAAATAGTACATTAGATAAATGCAGTTATAGGCCAGTCAGCATATTTCTACTGCCTGGTTTTAGACCTGGTTATGGTTGTCAAACTACCATTTTAAGGATTATTTTAATGGATTTATCTAAAGCCTTCTATTGTCTACACCTCGACCCTTTACTGTTAAAACCTAAATAGTACGGTGTATCACAAAATGCCCTCAATCTAATACAAAATTAATATTACAAATAGAAAACGAATGTTTAAAAATTGAAAAGTGCAAAAGTGGTTTCTCTACAATTTATAAAGGTGTACTTAAGGTACCAATATTAGGACCAGTACTTTATAATATATTCATAAACGACATTTTCCACTTTATTACTGAAAATAGTCTCTATAATTATGCGATTACACTCTCTCAAATTCTGAGCATTATACTGAAAATGTAATTCGGGCTCTGGAACAAGACTATCTATAGTTTAATGTTTTTTTGACAACAAAATGAAAGCAAATCCTGATAATTTTCAAGCAATAGCTAAAGGTAAAAGGAAAATCAAGCAAATATTTATCTTTGTGTAGGCAACATCCATATTGACTGTAAAGATGACGTAACACTTCTAGGAGTAACTACTGACTTTAAATTTAATTTAACACTGATAGTTCAAAAATGTAAAGAAAAGCATCTAGACAATTAAATGTACTTGAACGAATTGGAATAGATTTATGTACATTAGGTACACTTAATATATACTATTATTTTATAATGTCTAACTTGAACTTGTGTCCTTTATCATGGCATTTATGTGGTGAACTGATAACTAAGACAATTGACAAAATGCTAGAAAAGTTTAATATGTTGTTTTGATACCTTATTAAGCAAGTCAAACTACTGAATACAAATATTGCTGTATTTTAGTTCTACTTATGCTTTGTGTTGCTTTTTTAGTTGTGCATATGTACAGCTCTGCTTGTATGATGCCCTCTGTTCCCAATTCAGTGTGTCTTCATGTTTTAAATTTCATTTTTCAAGACTACATAGAGAGTCAGTCAGTTCATCTTGTTAAACTTGTTAAAAAGTTTATCAAAAGAGGTTATGACCCTATCATTTTGTAACGTACTGCATGCTTGGTGGTGGACCCTTTTACAGTTCGCCACTATGCTTTCCTCTTTAATTGTACGATGACCGGACAGGCTGTGGACCCTATGATGACGCCTACCTTAAGCCCATTAGGACGGTGGCGTTTCATGTTTGTCTATGATCTTTACTGTCGTGCCCTTAATGGTTTATTCTCTTGTTGCTCTGGCTTCTGCCAAGTCATTGAGTACCTTCATTGTGGCTTTCTAGGCTACTGTTTTTTTGTATTATATTTGTGTTTTACTTATATTGCCTATTGATGCTGCCTTGTTGGTTAGAGATTAGATCATGGCGGGGATTTCTTTATTTACATTGTCCTTTTAATGGGATGACAGTAGGGTAAGTGTGAGGTTTGGTGCACCCTAGAACCGGTTTAAACCCCCAGTGGCCTGTGTTGCCACTGACCGTTCCAATCAATCCTTGTGTGGTTGTGATGTCGTTTGCATTTGTAATTACTTTTGCCTTCTCGTTTGTCTGTTTGCGTGTTTGTTTTTGTGTTTTGTGGTTGACTGTCGTCCTTGAATGCTGCTTTCCCTGTCCGATATTTTTATCTGTCTTGTATATATGCCATACCGACTTTAAATAGCACGTTGTATCTTGCAGTTAATTAAACCAACTAATCTTGCAGTTGTACGTTAGAGGCTCTGTAAGAAGTCGATATGTATTGTTATTTATTGTATTATAAGTTTTAAACAATGTTTTCGAACCCATGGCAAACCAACTAATTTGTGTTATTATTTATCATTGTTATTGTCGTTTGTTTCGGTTGACTGTGGTCCTTTTTGACACTTATATTTACATTTTTAATACTTCACATCTTGTTATTATACACAAACGGAGGTAAAACCAACTTAAATTATTAAACATACAAAACGTAACACGTGTAACATCAGCTTAATATATGTCGTGAGGTAGCTTTTATTTAAGAGCATACATCCCTAGATAAATAGCAAGACATACTACATGTTTATAATATAGTCTGCACTGAGACGTGTTTCTGAATTAAAAACAAAATCCCAACATCCGTCGTAGCTCATGTTAAGTCTGTATGCATACATCTTCAGACTGGAACTTTAGACAATTAATTAGGTAGAGAAGCAATACTATTGGAATTTACAAGACATAAACTATATCTTTCATCGCAGGAAATCAGTTTAACAAGCCATACTGTACTATTCAAAAAGTTGACGCGACGATGCAGCTATTGAATAAGAGGATGACATCTTCGATGAGTTATACCGCCACTGTGATATGTTTTTACGGTGAGTAAATGAGTTCTAGTATTTTATATAATTACACACATATATATATATCATCATCAGCAATCGGTGACGGCGGTGAAGTATGGGGTTTAACAAATCTGACGGCCGTCCATGAATGATACAATTTCTTTTTAGCTTAATTTCACTAATTTGTGGGTAGTATTTCAACATAGGTGGGTCCCTGGGCAGTTTCTGCTAATACTTTATACCTGTAAACTATACAGTAAACATGGTAAATTAAGTATTTCTGAGGTTTTAAATTTCATAAATGTTTGACTACTCTCCTCAGCTCCACACTACAAAAGGAACAGTGTATTTTGAAATGTATATTACATAGTGTGTAATCATGTAAACATGCAAACACTTTCTAGATCATGTAAAAAGGTGTTTGACAATCAAAATTGGTCAGATTTTCTCATTAATCAAGTTCTTGTGCAATTAATCAACATGCCTACCAGAGTGACAATTTCAAGTTCTAAAAACTTGTAACATAGTATTAATGTTACGTGCATGTATTCACATGCTATTGTTTATAAGTTACTGTTGTTATTAGAAGGCCTCATGGAAGATAAGTGCTGTGCAATTGTTTGTATAATCTTAATGAGTTGTACCTTCATAAAATAAAGAATTTATTATTATTATTATTATTATTATTATTGTTAAATTGCAATTATGCTTAACTGTGCAATGTATAAACGAAAATTCAGTTTGCAAATTAATAACTTTCTAAAGTATTGGTTATTAATGAGACATAATTCAAAACGTAAATAATGACCGACTTAAACAATTCGTCAGTAACTGTCGAAAACAATGTATTGCTGGTGTAAAATAAGACATTTTTCTCTATTTTCGATCTCATGTTCTCTCTAAATGTGTATAGATTGACCGCTTGCATTACGTGGTATCGCTTTAATTCCATGTATCGATGGGAAAGCTTATATTAGCTGGATTTTATAACGGATAACATATTTACAAAACATTTCTTACTGACACAAAGCTATAATCGGTTAAACATTATTTATTAAATGTTTTAATTTACAATATGCAAACTTTCAAGCCGAAATTAAGGTTTTATTTCATACCACATCCAACCCATTTTCGCTTCTTGGAGAAAGGGTTGGATGTGGTATGAACGTCAATACTCGGACCACGTAATGTATTTTATGAATCAACAATTTTAAGCAATGAAATGAAACGTTGTTTACGTCCCGTTAATATGTAACAGTAGGTTATAGACAACAAAACAGCTTATATAGAAGCATGTATACAAGCCAAACAGGAGGTTTAGCCTTCACAGAAGACAGTCTACTAATACACGCATCAGCACAAACAGAGACAGCAACATCAGAGAAGGATAAGAGGAAGGATGAAGTTTCCCATCAGGCATACCTACGCCAGGGAGCGAATCCACTCGGGGCACAGACATGCCGCTATCAGGGAGCGAACCCACCTGGGACACAGTCATGTCTCCGCCAGAGAGAGAATCCACCCTGGGCACAGACATGCCTCCACCATGGAACGAATCTTCGCGGGACACAAATATGTCTCCACCAGTGAGCGAATCCACCCGGGGCACAGACATGCCGCCGCCAGGGAGCGACTCCAACGGGACACAGACAAGCCTCCGCCATGGAGCGAGTCCACCCGGGACACAGTCATGCTTCCGTTAGGGAGCGAATCCATCTGGGCCACAACCATGCCTCCGTCAGAGAGCAAATCCACACGGGGCTCCGACATACCTCCGCCAGGGAGCGAATCCACCCGGGGCACACACATGCATCCACCAGGGATAGAATCCACCCGGGTCACAGACATGTCTCCGTCAGGGAGCAAATCCACCCGGGACACAGACATGCCTACGCCAGGGAGCGAATCCTACCGGGACACAGACATGCCTCAGCCAGGGAGCAAACGCACCCGAGGCAGAGGTATGTAGCTTTAAACAGCGCATGAAGGAAACGTTTCATCTGGCAATCGCCGAACAAGATATATACAAACCAACATTGCAGTCTCGGTTTGATAGAGACTGTTCATGAATGGTAGTGATAAAAATTGCTACCGTTTATGACCGCTAGTCCCGGTAGAGCAGAACTCAATATTTGAAAAGTAAATTACAATTTGAACCATCCAACAGATGGTATACACATGAGAGAGAACATGTAACCTTCATCGTGGTATTTTCATACCCTTCCATGGCAAGCGGCGTATTGTCCCAGTTCTAACATAAATGACGAGAAGAAATGGTCGAATTAAAATGGAAATTACTGCGAAGTGTTACAGAATAAATGCATTGTGTGCCCAGCGAATCAAAATCGCTCCAGGTTATATTGCACATGTGTATATGCAATATAATATGCGATAAGTGTTTGACAAGGCTACAAAGGCATTTATGTGAAACATAATATGGCGTCTAAATGTGACATACAATCTGACTGGCTCGATGCATTATTGAGATGTATTTAATACGTGTCGTTATAAGCTATTTACATATTCCAAAACATTATATTATTAACGATATACAATCCGTTAGGCAAACTGCAACTAAGCGAAAGGGAAACTAAGGGTGTATCACTCCTCGGTCGTATGCCATGCTTGGTACATTTAATAACAAGGTCAGGACTTCGCGTTTTGATTTCCATAATTTATTGGTACATATAAAACAGTCCGAATAATTACAAATGCATAATACGCTATGAACATCCTGTTATATATATATATCCGTTTCGTGTTGTGGTTTCCAGTACTTCCATTTGTTAACTACATGTACTTAAATAGTTCGTATTATTAAATGTCTTAGGTTCACAAAGTATAATAGTATTTATAAATGTCCAAATGTCCAAATCCTCAAATTATTATGTAACGCTGAACAACTGCCCAACTATACTAGCTTCCATAGTATAGTTTAACTAATCCCACACCCTGTCTTAGACTGCGGTGATCCAAGACCGACTGACTATTGAAACGGACTCTCCACTCCTGAACTATCGACTCTCGACTCTCTACTCACTACTCTCTTAGACTTTCCGTGCGCTCAGTATTATATTAATTAGAAGATTTCCCCAGACTACCTTTCGGAAGTTAGTCATGCCCCACATATGGACATCAACCTGTGTAGCTACAGGTCAACGCCATTGTGATTGCATCATTATATGCATACATTACCCACAAGACATTTCGGCGAATGGTCTCCTCTAATATGATAATACCCTTCAAAGTTTTCCAGAAACTTTCCGAGAAATGAAGTTCAGAGCAAGTAAACAATGACAGGTGTTCAGATGATTAACCACAGAGTAACTGACAGTTTTAGGAAACTCCAATTGCATGATCAGTTCTAGAAGGATTAACCGGGGATGTACTTTAACTCCAATTGTGTTACAAACTGTTAAGTTAAGTACAATGGCAAGTCTGTAGTGTCACAAGGGATACTAAGTCAATCAGAAGATATATACTATATTTTAGTTTAGTGTTGTCCAATTGATGTTTTCTTAACAAATATATTGTTGTGTGTGCTATACTGCTATTATGTATTTCTATCATAATGATGACGGTCAGCTAATACTGATAACATAATATAATCTTTCGTTGTAAATACAGTTTAATGGTGAGTTTGAAAGCTTTCGTCTGCAAATAAGCCCATTTGAGTACATACTTTCCAGACAAATAATGGAATAAAATAAAACCTTATATTTTTCATTGTTTATATTTCACAATCATGTGAAAATATATCGTTGTCTATATCGGCCCGATGTCGGTTATAATCTCGGCTGCTAATAGGCCCAACGTGGGCTTACGATATTGGCTCGACATCAACCCGACGTCGGCTGATCATATATGCCCAATGTCAGCTAAACATCCACAACATCCTTCGGTGAATTGTATTGACCATCCAGCTAGCGCATCGGATTACTAATCCAAAAGATACTCAGCAAAAATAAAAAGTATCCACTTTGTTTTCCTGCAAAATCTGAGACTGTAAGAAAGAACTAACAATTGGAGCAATATTTTCTTTTAATAACATCTTTGTTTGTGTTCACACAAAATTTCATCGAAATATACCGAATGCTTAAAAAATAAATCAAAACTTTAAAAACAGAAGGTGTGAAAACAAAATTAACAAAACTTAAAAAATGTAAAGATTAGCGACAATAGCAGGATTTAGCAGTCTACGCCCATTCAAATACACAGACAAATGTTCAAAACCTCGCTAATATCTCATGTGTCCACCGTTACACCGAATACACCAAATACACTCAAAAATGCGACGTCGTATGCTTCTGACGTAACGAATGCCGAAGCATCGAGCTTATTTTGGACGTCGTGCACGTCAGGATGACCCTATACAAAGTGTTCAGCACCTTGCAGCAGCACTTGTCCGCGAGTGGAACGCATTAGCTCAATTCGTCAGTTGTTACGTCAGAAGCATGCGACTTCGCATTATTGCGTGTATTCGGTGTAACGGTGGACACATGAGATATAAGCGAGGTTTTGAATATTTTTCTGTGTATTTAAATCGACTTAGACTGCTGAATATGTGCTATTGTCGTTACCTTTACATTTGTTAAGTTTTGTTAATTTCGTTTTCACACCTATGTTTTTAAACTGTGATTGATATATTTTTATTATTCGGTATATTTCGATGAAATGTGTGTGAACATCAAACAAAGATGTTATTAAAAGAAAAAGGAAAAAAAACTGGACACTTTTTATTTTTGCTGCGTATATATGTTTCGCAACATACAACATTTTTTTTTTTTTTTCATAAATCTTTATTTATTTACAATTAAGAACCAATCATCTGGACGGCAATCGTAAACAGAAGAGATAACTGGAATAATTAAAAAATGCTCACTATGAAAAAAAAACACTATCACTTTTCATGTCCAATATATATCACACACATGCAGTACTGCTCATGTCCGTTGAAAAACCGATTTAACACTGGTGATTTGTTATGTCCAGGGGAGAAGAGTCTGTATGTTATTTAAAAAATGAGTGAGCAGAAATTATTAATACTACACTTAGAGTAACACTTAACAAATGCAATTGAAAAAACCGTAAGCGAGTGCCGTTTACAAAATATGTAAGTACAAGTTGTTGAGAAACTATATTTTACGAAAGACTAGTCCCATATCATGCGACTTACAATTTAATAAAAAAATATCACTGGCAACTATACACCTCAGTGCGTTCCCCCGCGAGGTAAGGTCGGGAACCACCTGACATCCCGGGAAAAGGCACCAGCGTGAAAGATACAAGTGTTGTAAAGCTAAATAAAACGTATGTAAGTGACAAAATGAATTCAAACACATTTTTTGAAAAACTAGTTCTCAACATAAACATAGTTACATTTATTTCATCCTCCATCAAAGTACTTGAGCAACAAAAACATATATGAAACGAGAAGAAGACTTTAATATTGCGTTTAAACAAAATATCTTAAAATGCATGAGTAATAATGGTTGTGATGAACAGTGTGATGAAAAAGACTTTGATAAAAGAGTATGACTGTAATGACAAATTGTGTATGATGGAACTGGTGAGAAATATGTATTAATGTCAAGACAAGGGTCAAACGAGAATTCGTTGTTTGTGAAATCTAACGTGCCAAAGCCATTATAACACCAAAAATGTCAAAACTCAAGAGAATTCATTCGCGAAAAATCAGCATACATTCTGTATTTAATTTTCTTTAAAACTATATGGACAAAAAAGTAATTTGTAAACTGTATATTTTCATGTTTCGTCAAATTTCTCATGTCCAAATAACATGTCTTGATTCTGTTACAGAATCAAGGCAATATCATGAATATCTTTTTATCTAATTTTGGTAAAATTAATATAAAAAGCGAAAAAAAACTCTTTCACTAAGAATAAAACTACATTTACTTATAAACTGCAGTAATTTCAAAACAACCCTATTTAAAGGTTGAACCATTTTATATTCTATAAACAAATGGCTTACGGTTTCTATTGATTCACAAAATGTACAGCATTTATTAACTTTAAGATGTAGTCTATAGGCCAAGTAATAGTTTACATATAATACATCATGACAGATTCTCCAGGAAGTATTTCTTACATCTGGATCAACACAAGGTGAGTATATATTCTTAAAAACTTGTTTGAAATCAATGGTTGGGAAATTCCGAACAACCTTAAGTGTGGTGTGTTCAATATTTAACAGTGCATTATAAAAATCTTTAGTTGTAGCCTTTTTGAACGAAAAATCCGGATAATGCTTCATGAGTTTATTAGAAACACCTAAACACTTTTCATAAAATGGTGGAACAAATTCACTATGAGGAATTAAATTACTGGCAAATAAAGGAGTGTGCTTTCTCAAATTAAATCCAATCCAATATTTTGCTAAATATGTCCAGCTTGCATTATTACTATTAATAAGTTTCTGTAAATGGGATAAGTACAGTGCCTGGCACTTAATATCAACACTTGGTACATTAAGGCCTCCTTCCTTAAAAGGTAAGTATAATGTTTTCCTATTTACGGGCTCTAAAGTAGACCCCCGAAATGTATCTAAAGGCTGCTCTTTGAAACATGTTAATATAGTGACTTGGCATATTGCTAGCCGCCGTGTAATATAATATATTATTTAAAGCTAGAGAATGTAGAACAGTAGACTTGCCCTTAAAAGACAGTTTTCTAGACTTCCAAAGATTAAGTGTATTATGAAAATTCGAAAATAGTTTTGACTAAACTTGATCTGGATCAACATTGTAACCATAATAATAGCCTAAAAGTTTAGTGCTATTAATCCATAAAATTCCAAAGGGATGATCGGACCGATTTTTCCATTTTCCTAAATACATTCCATTAGACTTTCTATAATTAATTCGGGATCCAGATATCTTCTAAAACAAATATATATAATCAAAATATTTGTCATTGATATTTCAGAAGTCAAAACACCAGTGTTATCATCCGCGTACATAGACATGTTCACTTCAAAATCAGATCCAGGTAGCTTTATACCTTTAATAGAGGGGTCATCTTCATTGAGTACCTTCATTGTGGCTTTCTAGGCTATTGTTTTTTGTATTATATATACACGAGCATATTTGTGTTTTACTTTTATTGCCTATTGATGCTGCCTTGTTGGTTAGAGATTAGATCATGGCGGGGATTTCTTTATTTACACTGTCCTGTTTTAATGGGATGACAGTAGGGTAAGTGTGAGGTTTGGTGCACCCTAGAACCGGTTTAAACCCCCAGTGGCCTACTTTGCCACTGACCGTTAAAAGGCGGTAGCCATATTGTCAACCCTTTTTGTGTTTGTTATGTCGTTTGCATTTATTATTGCTTTTGCCTTCTTGTTTGTCTGTTTGCGTGTTTGTTTCTGTGTTTTGTGGTTTACTGTCCTCCTTGAATGCTACTTTCCCTGTCCGATCTTTTTATATTTCTTGAACTTTTTTAGCGAAAGGTTCGAAACATATTACGTACAAAAGGGGAGACAAGGAACAACCTTGCTTCACGCCTCTTTGTATATCGAAGGTATCAGAAATATCATTATTGACTATCACAGACGACTTGACATTGTTATATAAAACTTTTATCCAAAGAATAAATTCTTCATCAAACCCAAAAGCTTTTAAGGTGTCATATAAATATGACCAAGAGAGTTTATCAATAGCTTTTTCTTGGTCCATGGAAATAAAAACTGCTGTTAAGTTTTTTTGTTCAATGTAATCTTCCTATCTACATTCAATAAGGAAATTGGCCTATAAAACGTCATATCAGATGCATTTGATGTATCTTTGCATATTAAAGTAATATATGATAACTTTTGGGACTCTGATATTTCCCAAAATTATAAACAAGTTGAAAAATTGATTTTAAAATATTACCAAAGATATGAAAAATGTTCAAGTAAGAACATCTTGTTAAACCGTCACTTCCTGGTGATTTATTTGGTAACATGTCCTTAAGGCTATGCAAAATTTCATCTTTTGAAATACTAAGTTTTAATAAAATATTATCTATTCCACTTACATGTATCTGTGGTAAATTTGAAAGAAAAGTATTACTAAGAATTTTATCAAAATCTTCTTCTGTATATAATTGCTTGTAGAAATCTCTAAAACAAGTTAAAATATTTTTGAATCATGAAAATTAACATCATTATGTTTAATATTCGTTATGGCTTTATTTAAACTCTTAGTTTTTTCTCTGTGAAAGAAATAACTTGTAGGATTCTCTTTTGAAGGTAAGATATTTGCTTTGCTTCTAATGATTGACCCAGCTTGTAACTTGTTTTCAATAACTTTTATTCTTGACTTAATTTGCTCTTTTAAATATGATGTATTTTTCTGAACTAAGTTTAAGTTCCGATAATCTTTTTTAAGATTGTTGTATTCCCCATGTGATTCTTTGTTTTTATGTTTACTGTAATCAATACAAAATTCTTTAATTTTAATTTTCATTGCATCCCACCATTCTAAGGTGATAGTATCTGTCCTACTAATAATATCCCAATAATATTCAAAAGTATTTAAAAAATCTTTATCTTCAAGTAATGTATCATTAAACTTCCAATAAGACTTTCCAAAAGACAAACCTGTATTAACGTTAATTTTTAAAGTAACAAAATCATGATCAGAATGTGAACATGGTAAGATCTCAGAATTAACTACAGCTTCTTTATGTGTGTTTGGAATGTAAAATCTATCCAATCTACAGCCTATATAGGAATACTTAGTGTTATCTGAACTATTTTTACTAGCCTATGTTACGGCCTTTGTGGTAGGATATAAATATCTAAAAGCATCAACTAATTTATGCTTATCTATTATAGTATTAAATATTTTCGATCCGTCAATACCTCTGTTTAAATGTCCTCCTATTTTGTCTAATCTAGTGTTCATAACAAAATTAAAGTCCCCATTTAAGATCAAATTTTTAGCAGTAACTAAATGTGGAACTAAATCGTTAAGAAATGAATTTTCCTCCTGTGGGACAGTAGGAGAATAAATATTTACCGAAAAATTTACATTTACAAGTCCGTATGAAAATTAGTAACTTTTATATTTTTATTACACATCATAATAACAGTGCCTCAAGATTCCGAAGAGCCATAACTCCAATAACACTGAATTTGTAAATCAAACAAGAGGTCAATGACCTTGAAGCTCTACTGATTGATTTTGATTTCAGGAAGTAGTCGCTACAGACTTGTTTTTTGAAAATCTATTTTTAACCGTGGCGGCCATCTTGAATTTCCGGCCGACCTGAAATTTTGCTAAGATCAATAAGACATTGAGAGCAACATTCCTGTGAAGTTTCATGAAAATCCGTAAGGTAGTTTCAAAGAAGTAGTCCCTACAAGTTTTCATTATATAACTCTATGTAAACAAAGCAGCCATGTTTAAGGTCAAATCAAAACGATTTTCGACAAGGACCAACATCATGTCATACTGATCATTTTAGAAAAAGTCCCATATCAATATCTCTTATTGTTTTGAAGAAGTAGTCGCTACAAACTTATTTATTTTAAATCTATTTTTAGCTGTGGCGGCCATCTTGAATTTCCGGCCGACCTGAAATTTTTCTAGGATCAACTAGACATCAAGAGCAACATTCCTGTGAAGTTTCTGCACATCCGTCAAGTAGTTTCAGAGGAGTAGTCGCTACAAGTTTTTACTATATAACTCTATGTAACCAAAGATGGCCACTGGCAGCCATGTTTAACGTCGAATCAAAATAATTTTCCACAAGGATCTACATCATGTCATGCTGATCATTTTAGAAAAAGTCCCATATCAATATCACTTATAGTTTTCAAGAAGTAGTCGCTACAAACTTATTTTTTAAAAATCTATTTTTAGCTGTGACGGCCATCTTGAATTTCCGGCCGACCTGAAATTTTTCTAGGATCAATTAGACATTAAGAGCAACATTCTTGTAAAGTTTCATGACAATCTGCCAAGTAGTTTCAGAGAAGTAGTCGCTACAAGTTTTTAATATATAACTCTATGTAAACAAAGATGGCCGCTGGCAGCCATGTTTAACGTTGAATCAAAACGATTTTTGACTAGGATCAACATCATGTCATGCTGATCATTTTAGAAAAAGTCCCATATCAATATCACTTATAGTTTTCAAGAAGAAGTCGCTACACATTTGTATTTTAAAACTCTATTTTTAGCTTTGGCGGCCATCTTGGATTTCACATCAACATGAATTTTTGCTAGGATCAACTAGACTTTATGGGCAACATTTCTGTAAAGTTTCATGAATATCCATCCAGTAGTTTCAGCTGTGAAGTCGCTACAAATAAAAGTTTACGGACAGACGGACGGACGGACAGACGGACAGACGGACGACGGACGCCGCACCACGGCATAAGCTCTGATGATCTCTGATCAGTAGAGCTAAAAACGATTCAATTTTCTGTGATAGAAAAAAATTATCAATATGAGTCCCCTGAATGCACAATATATCAACTGAATTTTGTTTTATATATGACTTTAGAAAGTCTTGTTTTCTCCTCAATCGAAAACCGTTTATATTTATACTATAAATATTTAACTCCATGGTAAGAAAAGCAATTAAAGTTAGAAAAACAAACGCATACAATACACTAAACGCTAAAATCCCATTTGTAAACAAAAGAAATAATTATCGACCGTCGCTGTGGCTCACGCATGGGTGGTTTTCAAACGATACAGATATACTATCACTATTCAGTAGGAACGCCAGCCCTATGGCATAGGAATATTTATCAAACAAGGTCACGTGATAAAATCGATAACAAAATGATATTATCGGGAAAATTGTCACTGGTCAGATTTATACACCTCTTGTCTATAAACTGTGATTATGACAAAACACAATCACATATCGTTGTTAAAGTAATAATATTCACAAACTACATTGTTCGAAAATAATTGGTGTACACTTCGTGTAATTCAAATTAATAGTTAAAGGTATTTTTCAAAGGGATGAATTTAGGTTGTTTTAAGGTTTAAATTGCCGACAATGCGCTTTTAAATGAACGAGAATAAAAAGAAATGCATGTACGCGTAGATAAATCTTTCCTCTGTCCATATGCAACATTTTAATGTACAGACGCGACCGGGTACACAAGAAATGAAATAATTCCATTATTTCAATACATATATTTCAAATGTATGTATCCATGCATTCCAGATTAAATTTCTGATCTATACATGCTTTTGGTTTATGCCGGAGTATTCAAAATAAGTTTTGACAAACCAAATTGCAACGGTACGTCGGGAAAGGAAATGAGAATGGTGAAAATATATGTTGCAGTGCTAATTTTCTGATTCCGAAATAATAGCGAAAAAATGAAGTTTTAACAGCGAGAATGAATTTTTTTTTATGAAAGTGTTCATTGACATGTCTATTATTAAAAACCAAAATTTAAAGTCAATCAGAAAAAGCACTTTATTTTTCCGAAAAATTAACAAAATACACCGTAATCGCTAAAATATGAACAATCGCCTTTCGAAGTTAATGTTCACGCGGGATATAAAACCATGAAATTATGAAATCCTTTTTAAGAGATATATAGATTTCAACATTGTTAAATTATTAGAATATAATGTTCGCAATTTTTCACAAGGACACCATTACGGTAGTATCCCTGCACCCCCCCCCCCCCCCACCCCCCACCCCCCACCCCCCTCTATAGCGTTTGATTAAGTTGTATATAGATGCGAATGCGCAGTTTTAATCAAATTCGATTTATTTCGTCATTTTAGAAAAAAAAGCATGTACGCGTAAATACATTTTTCCTCTGTAGATATGTAAAATATAAAAAAAAACGGATGCAAGTACTTTTTCCCCCCGAAAATTAATGAAGTACACCGTAATCGTTTAAATACGCCGAATCGACGTTCCAAATCGATGTTTGCACGGAATAAAATGTGGACTTATGAATTCATTTATAAAGATAAATCGATTTCAGCATTGTTCAGTAGTTGTTATATTATTGATGTAGTATGTTCACAGTATTTATGAGAGCAACATTACGGTAGTATGACTGTATCCCTCCAACCCCGTCGGCTTCCCCCTCCACCCCGTACAGAAACAATTTAATAATTTCGATATGTAAACACATGTATTTAAAATGTGTAATTTACACTAAATTTTTGATATATACATGCCTTGGGTTAATGTCAGAGTGCCCAGTTTATTTTAACAAACAATGTTGCAACGGTATATCGGAAAATAAAATCATGATGGCGGCAATATACGTTGCAGAGTTATTTTTCGAAATCAGAAAAAGCGATAACTAATATAAGTTTAACAGGCAGAAAACAATATATTCTTTTAACTGTTCGATTAAAACTGAGGGCGACTCGAGTTTTAAAGAAAGCAAGATTGGCATGTGTCCCTTTAACCAAGTAAATAAATGACTGACGAGTAACAGACATGCTACTGTCGGTAACAAACATGATTTTGTGTAAACTCGAAGATTGCATAACATAAATATGTGGACATGAAATTGTGTCAATGGTTTGTGGTGTTGTGAAACACTGTACGCGTGAATCCGAAAAGTGCGGCTCTGTTATCTTTATAGGGCATATATAGTTTTATATATATATTATTTTATATTTATTTGTATGGTCCCAGAACGCAGTCATACTCACTACTATATTGAAAGTAAATACTGAATATACATGTGCGGTGAGTTACGATCTGTAGTATTTGAAAACAGACATATTAAACATTTCCCTGAAAATATATAACGATGAAAAATACTATATTCATAGAATTATTTTTTCCTGAAAAAAAAAATACATGTTTGTTTTCAGCAGTTGAAATCTACTATATTCTGGGAATATTGCTACTTTGAAAATTTGAATACGTCTGTTTTCATCAAATAGCATGTTTTGTTTGTTTTAATATTATTATTTTTTAATTTATGATTTCGGAATATGTCTTACACACTGTTGAATCCTGTAATTTAACAACAAGTGGTTTGGTTCACAGGCGACAGTATCGATGAACAAAACCACTTGTTTTAATGGATTAATATATTATACCATTACTATTATAACATGTGTGTTGTAACATATGCTTATCCTTGTTTATAAATGTTTGATAATGGATGTCAGCAGGGAACTTGACCTTTGACCTAAAAATCAAACGGATCATCCTCTTTCCACTGTCCACCAATGAAGTTTCATGAAATTTGCTTTAGGTAAAAGGAAAAACTGTGTGGGCAAGACTTTTCATTTTCCGGTCATGGTAACGGACCTTTCAACTACTGACTTCAAAATAAACAGGGATTATCATTTCACCAATGGCAGTCAAAGTATGACGTTTTATGAAATTAGTCTTAGAGAAAGTAAAAAAGAGTTTCATTGCGGACACGATTTTTCATTATCAAGTCACTGTGACGTTGACCTTAGATTTACTGACCTCAATATTAATAGGAATATACTCTTACCAAAGGCAGTCAATCCATGACGTTTGAATATATTTACTTCAGGGAAAATAGAGTTACGGTGTGGACAATGGTTTTCATGATCGGATCAGTGACCTTGACATTTGATCTCGAACTAAATAGCGGTCATTCTCTCACCAAATGCAGTCAACCCATATAGTTTCATGATACATGTATTTGCTTCAGTAAATAAGGAGTTACATTGTGGCTAAGGTATTAGGGTTATATTGTCCTTTGACATATTAACCTCAAAATCATCAAACGATGCAATAGTCTTATAACAGGCAGTCAACCCATGGCGTTTCAACAGACTTCCTTCAGGCAAAGAGAAGTAACAGTGCGGACAATGCGTTTCATTATCCGGTCAGTGACCTTGACCGTTGACCCACTCACTATCAAAAGGATCACCCTCTCGCCAGAAGCAATCCATCCATTAAGTTTCATGATATTTGCTTTAGGGAAAGTGGACTTACAGTTTACAACATGTTACATTATCATGTTACGGTGACAATGACCTTTACCTAATGGCATCAAAATCAAAAGGCATCATTCTCTCACCAAATGCACTCAAACCATGAATTTTGATGAGATTTGCTTCTGGGGAAGTGGACAGTGCAGACAAGGTTTTTCATGATCATTATTGGGTCACGACGCCATTGACCTTCAATATTTGATATGCACATACTGATGCTTCTTACAAAGTTTCGTAAAAATCCAACAAGTAGCGCAGACAAGATTTGTGACGGACGAACGGAAAGGTCAAATATAATCTGTCTCACCTACCACTTTGTGGTGGAAGACATATTTATAAACGTAAAAGACAATGTTTTAGTTCATATGTATACTTTATTAAGCAAATAATTAAGAGAACATAAACTTCAGCATTGACTCTGGCCAGTGGTGTACATGGAGTCTTCTTTCACATTACATGCAGCCTGAAAGGAAATAAAAAGTACAAATAAGTCGCGCAGCGTATTCAATTTGAATCAGGTGTTGCGAGGGGGAGCTAGGGCATGTTTAGGGGAATGGGACAGTTTTAAATTTAATTATTGTTTAACGCCTGATCAACACGTTGTTTAGGTTATTTCGAGCCGCCCCAAAGAGAGGAGGAAAGATAGATAGGCATATAGGAACCCTGCCCTACGCTTACTACCGATTAGATACCTACGGTTCTTTAACGTGCTTGTAGGACAGACTCCGATACACAGGACCACCCGGTTTACGTTCCCATCAGACGAACGAGGCTAGCAGGACACATCGAAGTAACCCAGTGGCGCCAGTAAGACACTGGATTCAAAGCCGACATGCTATAAACATCCCTTGACCAAAACTGAGTAAATGGCACATCAAATAAAGGGTCAATACATATTATATTGTGTATCATACGAGTATATGATTGACCTGACATGATTGCAGAACAATTTTAATGTATGTTTCACCCAACAGTACTACAGCAAGAAACTATTATAAGGAAAATTAAATCCGACAGAGGGTGCAATGCTCTATAAGCCATTTTTACTTAAACGTGTTTTATTGTCAAAATATCCGTTATACAATCCTGCTAATATAAGCTTTCCCATCGTTTAATGGAATTAAGGCGGACCACGTAATGCCATTATCAGTGTTAGATGAGCTTTCCTAATAAAGCCGGTCCTAACTTTGCTGAATATTTCAGATGATCCTCTGACGTGTGGAGACGGCCTGGAGGCTCGCTGTGTCCGTGGAGTATGCGCATGCAAGTTGCCCCGGTATGTATATAACGCTTTAAGGCTAATACTTAACTTCATTAAAGGAACACGCGGCCTTCGTGGAGTGTTGATAACCATTACAATTAGGCTCTCAATTTAATAAACAAGTATCATTTGGACTTTAAATTGGATTGCATATATTTAAATACAATTTTTATTTTGAATTTTCTTCGTTATTCTATTAAAAGTTTGAACATATTATTTGTCAAATATAATCAACAGTTAGTAACAAAAACAATTTGCTTTATAATATTGTTACAATTAATATTAATGATTACAAATGTAATTTATGTAGAAAAATTAACGGGGACGCAGCGAATTTTACAATAATCAAGATAGCCGTGCCACCTTTTAAAATAATTCAGCTGTAAAGAATATAATCGACAGTTTCACGTTCACGTTCATGTTCCACATAGTACTAAGATTGTTCAAGGCAGATTAAGTCGCATTATATTAGTAGATTATATGGGTATTGTTTTTCATTGTTAAACTCATTTATAATAATAAGAAAATATCGGCCCTCACGTTATTCCAGCAAGATAGCGACATGCCTCACTCATTTACAGTTACAAGTGATGTTATATTGCTGAAATAACGTTGTTATCTTCTTGAAATAACGTGTGGATGGAATAATTTCTTAGGAACGGTAAACGGATTGGACATAACCGGGTATCAAACTGTATAACATTTGTTTTCTAACCGTGTACATTTAATTGAATGTTATACACCGTGTTTGGGAATTTTGAGACACACAGTTTTTGCATTTAAATAATTAGTATCCTTTAATCTCAAAATACGCGCTTATTATTTATAAATTACTTAATTTAAAGTTATTATTTACATGAACATTATTATGTTATTTACGAAATAGCACCTGCTTCCGTGTCTCCACTATCCCCCATCTTTCTCCTGGTGTACTTCCTCGATTACTGGCCGTTCCTGTGGCTGTGGCATAAAATTCCCTCTCGAAACAATAGCGTACGACAATAACTCAGTACAATCCCTTCTGAGGTGGCCCACCTTGGAGCACCTCTAGCACAAGGGAGGGCGGCCAGTGATGGTGAGCAACATGGACGTGCCACACTCAAACCTCACTATATGCGGTATGGACACTCGCTTACTCTCGTCAACCTCAATCCTTACTACCCTCATTCCATTCTCTATAACGGCACCTCCATGAGGGGATTTGGTACGCTCCACACTTAAAACATTACCGTAGTCGCACAGAACGCTTTTGATTAGCGTGTCACTGAAATACAGTGGTAACTTATGTATTCTAATGGACAAGATTTGCTTGCCCATAGGTGTCAAGTTAAATTGTTTGTTACGGTACGAAATGTTTTCAACCGACCTTAACTTTTCCACGTCACTGGCATCTTTAAATGTTACGTACAGAGCCGGATCCATAGGTTGGCCCTTGAACAGTCCATGCTGCCATGGTCAAAGAACGCAGGCGGGATGGCTCCCTTCAAAACAATCTCTGTTCTGTAAAATAGTTAACCTTATTCTTACTATCGAAATAGTCGAGCGTATATAGTCATACCGGAAGTAAATCACTTTGGTATTCATGCCTGGTGTATCGAAAGGAGTTCCCAATAATATAATCCGTCACTTTTTCTTGTGATAAAAGGCATTTTTGAGTATTTAGGGTCTGTTTTTCTGGCTGAAATGGGTTCATTGACTAGTTTGTGAGAGGTAAGAACCATTTGCATGGCTATATGTTGATTTTATTTATCACTTGAAGGTTTTGAAAATGAAAGTAGAATACATGTAAGGGGTGCCGAATGAATGCATTTTGTTTACGGTGGCAACAAAGATCAGAATTTTATTTTCTTATATGCCACATGACCCCTACTTTTCTCAGCAGTTCTCTAGAGAGGAAGGCCACATCACTAAGAATATGTAAGTGAATCTTAGTTTGAACTTCATTTTGATAAATGATCAACTAGGGAGGTTTTTAAAATTTACACAGGGCTCAATGGGGGTTTATTTACTTCCGGTACACCAAGAAGAGACTTCCGCTTTATTTTCTGGGGTAAAATGTGTCGTCTGCACTTATTGAAACTTTATCAGAATGGATCAGAATCACTTTTTATACACTTTAAAAGAAAGAATTGATGAAAAATCTGAAGTTTTTGGTGAAAAGAGGTGTTTAAAGTGATTAGGTGGCACGAGTATGGGTAAATTGCCTAGATATGGAAAACTTAGAGTTAAATTTCCAGCAGAGCGTTTTCCCAAATACTATTATGTTCATCATGTTCATAATATTATGTTCATAGAATAGCCTATATGTGCCACAGAAAGATGTTAAATATACCTAGGAACCTTCATGTGTCTCATTTATGTAAATTTTCTTTAAATTAAACATGTTTATGTGTTCATTATGCCCCTGCACAGGCTTGAACATTTAAAAAAAAACATTTTTTGGATGGAAATGTTAGTATCTCACTTACCATTATTTTTCCTATTTACAATCACTGTCCCTGTTGAGGCTTTTATGTATACTGATGGTCATTTAAGTGTTTCAGTGTTGAATAGTCTGGCTTTGGGTCTGAAATTCCTTTCACATAGTTCAATTCTGCATGCTAGTTGTACCGCCGCATGCGAGTTGCGAACCTAGAACCACTGGCCTTTTGTTTATATTTTACACTTTTGCGTCTCTTTTCATGGAGATCTGTTTTGAGTAGATGCTTGATTACAGATGACCCCTTTGTAAATGGGGCTCTGAGGGCTTCAGCTTTCTTAAGTGTTGATGTTATACGCCGTTTGCGAAGAACCAACCAATTACGAATTCCGAAACGGAGGGGCCATTTACGAATATTCTTATTTATTGTATTTTATCAAATAAAAACACATACAAATGCTTGTTTTCGTAATTTTAGTTCAAACATGTTTGGTTTTATAAATAAAAAGCTTCTGGAATAAACAGAGTATGTTAAAAATCACAAATCGTGATGTTCGGATTTCAGAATACTGTAGGATCTGAAAAGTCCATGTAGAACGATCTTTTTAACCCTGTTTAATAGTACTGAGGCCGTTGCAATCTTTCCTTTATTATTAATTCAATAATAAGATTTATAGAATGGTATTACCAGAAACTGTAAATAGCCTTAGGTTAGGGTACTTGGTGAAAAGAATCGTCAACGCTACAAAGAGAAGGGACATGCGCAGTGAAGCAGCCTTCACAAAATGGCGTTTTGAGTAGGAGACTCGGATGGGTGTAGCAAATCATCATAAGACGACCAATGGTAGGAAGATGGTAACTGTCCATTGAATATGTGTGGTACACCGACTTGTTTTATGTTGATTTATATGTTTAGAATACTTCCAGGTTATGAAGGTGTGATGAAATTAAATGCGAGGCAGTTGGCTTTGCCGAGTTGGTGGGTGGGGCACCTGTAGTAAATATCTTGTAAATTTGCTTTTTTATTATCTGATGTTCAATATTGCTGCATATGATGCTCGCCAAAAAGGAAAAATAACATAATATTGTCGTTTATCACACTGTCACTATATTTGTATCATGCTATCGTTCGGAACGTTTGGTAAAGGATTTGTTATTCATCGATCTTGCCATTTACCATACCAGTACATGTACTGTACTGAAGTCTGTTCTGACATAATAACCTGATCATGGCATCCGATTGAAATTTGTCTCTGAATTTTTGATTATTCATTGGAATCACTGCCAGTGTGTGAAACTTTCTAAAAGATATCCCGTGGCGTATAATCCCCCAAATATAACTTGTGGTGAACAAATCTGTCTCGTTCATTATTTTTCGTGCAACAGACATCAAGTTCCACAAAGAAAATATTTTTAACATGTTTAAGAAAATTCATCAAGTTCTACATTCAGGTCCAGAGGGGTCCTGCTACACATGCAGAGCTATGTAAAATTAACTGTGTTGTGAAACGGTTGACATCTTTGTGTGCTTTTTTTACATACAGACTTTTATAGATGCAACCTAGACCGCGTATATAAAAAAGTGTCTAGACGTTTATAGACGTGCATTCTTCCCCGCGAATAAGCATGAGGTCTCATGCAATCTCATGTTTTTGGTGCTAATTAAGGTCAGGATTTTTAGTTATTTCATGATTCTTTCAGATGATGAAATAATTCCAAAATATTTTATACTGATTATAAAAAATAAAAATAAAAATTGTTTACCGCCAGCTCCACATTCAAAACAGACGGCGAATATAGCCGGTTACGGGCTGTTAGAGACAACCCTGCTAGTAGTGCTTTATTATAAGAATCTTTCATGGGTATTCGATGAAGATAGGGAATTTCAACCCTCGGTATACGTATTTTTATCGGAACCGAGGCTTAAAACACTTATACCGAGGGTTGGAATTCCCTATTTGAACTGAATACACATGATAGATTCTTTTTCTTGCAAATCAGAGACATGTTGTGCATTGAAGCTGCCAGCTACTATCGTTTTGCATGTTTTTCGGTATGCCAGATGTTGGCACGCATGAATTTTATCTCGACCCTAGGGTGAGATGGAAATATCTAGCCTCTGTAAAATGACGGATATCCTTGTCCGGTATGCAAGAAAATCTGATCTATCGAGGACACAAAAGTTAGTTGGCAAGCACACTGGCTCCGTGATTTTTTAAACCCTTTTCTAAGAACTGGAACGGGTATAAAATGTGTGCCTGTAGTAATATAACCCTAAACTCAATTACTGCTGTACATGCACCTATGCACAAAATTGATTTAATTTGAAATGTGCAACCTTTTAATGTCCCGCAACAAAGTGAAGTGGGCATTTCAAAATCAAATGTTGTGATGCTTGGATTTCCACTTACAAGTCAAAATTTTAAACATGTTTTATAGTAGTATTCTCGATAATGTGCACAATCTTTACGTTTATTCAGGACTTTATTACAGTCCAAGTTCATTGTTAATTCGTTGAAAAGGACGTAAAACACCATACAAAGAAAAAACATTGGTAATTCAATGACTAGAAACATGATAAATTAAATTCTCAGAAATGATAAAACACATATCAATGATCAAATTTAAAGGCAGAATTTGCTCATTAACACATAAACTGATACAGTTGACGAAGCACTCGGAAGCGTTTCAACTAAGAGAATTACTCTAACAAAATAACTGAATAGAATTAAACTGCACACACTATGTCAAATAAATATTTGTGTACTCATTACGCTGTACATGACTTCTGGTGCATTTTAGGCTCATCTTTTTATTGTGTATTTCGATTTTTTATTTTTTGAGCCTTCGTTTGAAAAGCTTACTCACGTGAGTAAATGAGTATTGCACGCTGCACGCCTGGCATATTCTGACTTACATTTTTAGCCACTTGCTATAAAAAAGCAGGTGCAAAGGTTTTCTACTTGCTATTTTAATTAAGGCACTTGCATTAATATAATTTGAAACCTTGTTTCATTTTAAAAAGATTGCTATACCTGTAAATAATGACAATTTCACATTCAGCTAGATGCAGGAATGTAATAATGTATAATTATACTTACTTATATCCACCTATTTAACCATGTTAGATAAATATGTTCAGTGAATACATGTAGACTGAGACCTAGTAAGGTAGTTTTCTTTTATTACTTGAACAATTTATCAAGTACTAATGTTTCCTACTTGCAATCTGCAAATTTAGCAAGTAAATAAGTTTTAAATTTGAACCCTGCATATTCTAGTGGGTAAAGGTATACAAATGAGGCTACATTACACAAATGTGGCGTCAACACAAAATATGTGCAGTTAAGCAGTCTATGCAACAACAAAACATGGCGATATTAGTCTGATATTGCACAGACCTAATAACAAATGTATTAATATGTCTGTGGATATCGGTGCAGAAATATTAGTAAACAAGAAATAGCACTGTTAGTGAGAAATACCCCCAAAGTCACATTTGACCTCTTAGTATGACCTTGACCTTGGAGCCACGGACCTGGATTTTGTGCGCGACACATTGTTTGGTTGTGGTGAGCATTTGTGCCAAGTTATTTGAAAATCCGTCCATGAATGACCGGACACAGTTTGACTTTTGACCTCCAAGTGATCACTTGTGCCAAGTTATTTAAAAATCCCTGCAGGGGTTGTGACATAACGGTCCGGATACGAAATTGCGTACCTGTTTTTGACCTAATAACTTCAAGTGTGACCTTGACCTTTAATGTACCAACCTGGGTTTTGCGCGCGACACATTGTCTTGTTATAATGGTGATCACTTGTACCATGTTATTTAAAAATCCCTGCAGGGGTTGTGACGTTACGGTCCGGACACGAAATTGCGTACCTGTTTTTGACCTATGAACTTAAAGTGTGACCTTGACCTTTAATGTACGGATCTGGGTTTTGCGCGCGACACATCGTCTTGTTATGGTGATCACTTGTGCCAAGTTAATTAAAAATCCATGCAGGGGGTTCTGAAGTTACAGTCCGGACACAAACTGCGGAATGACGGACGGACGGTACGATTACTATATGCCCCCGAAACCTTTGATGCTTTCCTTCCAGATAAGCAATCTCTAACAGGGTCTTTGTATCATGTCAGTGTGTGTGGTAGTATCTTACTTGAGCAAGGTACTCTGAAAGTATGCCAGCCTTCGGTGTGAAAGTATGCCAGCCTTCGGAGGGGATGTGTCGGTCCTGTGTGCAAGCAGAACAATGTGCAGCCAATACTCGTTGCTTCTGTGTCAGCTTGATTCACGTCCGTAAACATTCCCCGGAAGAGTGGTTGCTCATACAGTGCTCCAGATAAGACGCATATATATATTTATTGTATACTTAGTTTCATATTGTCCCGTTTAGTTTGCATTGAGCTAAGTGTGCAATATTCTACGATATTGCGCACATTGATATTGCACCGGAACTTTTGCTCAAGCTTGCTAAGAGCCGCGAAATAGAAATAAGGAACTACTTTCAAATAAAAATAACGGAATCCTTGGTATAGTGTCAACAAAAAAATACGTGTTTTTTTTTCAACCTTTTATGGCAGAAATTGATAAAATAATTGAAATGGTCACTCACCCACTGTTTTTAACATTATCAAATGGTAAACAAACTTTAGAAAATCGCTTGATGTTTTTAATGACGTCATCCGACGTCGTTTTCGCGCAAACGAATCATCCACATAAAATGAAACTGAATGACAAGATGGGAATTCCATCAAAAGCTATAAAAATAACACAAATACAACGAAAAGTAATAGTCATACAATTAACATTGATCGAAAACAATATGAAAGTATGCAATAAAAAGGTTATTGAATTTGTATGGCTAAATATTACTTGGAACTCGTTGTTTTGGCGCAGGACCGGCGTCCTTTGCCAAAACAACTCGTTCCAAGTAATATTTAGCCATACAAATCTAATAACCTATGATATAATCGCCGATAAATATGGAGAACCGAATACCCACGTACACACAACTTAATAGCTTAGAAAAGTAGAGTGCGCCCAACCATACTCAGTGGATGCTTATTGAAGTTTGAGGTACTGAATGACAGTCAAGTGCAGAATTTTACTTACGTTTCGTTAGATGCTTGCAAGAAAATAGAAATTGCCTTTTTTTGTCAGCTATTTGACACAAATTAATCAATAATGCCCTTAAATATATATTCATTCAACATTGCTTCTGTCTTTTTTTTTTTAAAGGGGGAGATGAAATATGCAATGTTTTTTATGGTAATGACTAATGAATATATACTCGGTGAAAAAGGTTTTGGACCAGGGTATATAGAGTCATATAAAAATAAAACTAGTGGACAGAATTTAAGTATCTTTTTTTAGTAACCAAGGTCTACCCTACCCGGTTAATTTGGTACCAGAAACATTAAATTCCAAACAAGATTTGATTTTAAAAAAATATCGCGAACACACATTCGAGTAACCAATAAAAAGATTATTATTTTTTCGCAAACTTCCATTGTAAACGATAATTATTGTTGATTGTTGGTCTATTGTGAATTATCAACTGAGATAATAAGGGTTATGGTCAAATGTCAAGGTTCAGAGATCATTGTAAGGGTTCGAACACTGCCATGGTCGAAAACTTTTTTTACAGAGTATACCTTTTACAAAACTTATTTATAAAACTTGTTTACAAAAAATACGCATAAGTTTGTAATTTGTAAATGTAAATACGTAAAAAAAACAAAAACATGCATACATTGTGCTGAAAGCTTATCTGGAGCACTGCATATAAACTCTGAAGACATCACCCAATACCTGCTTAAATAACAATAACTGGATTTTAATTGACTGAACCCTCAATTATACCATACCATAAACTCACCAAAGAAAATTGATAAACTTGGAAATATGGAACCAGATTACAGATGACGGCAAGCTATTTCGAGAGAAAAACATTAAACATGTCAGAGGGAACATGACTAGATCGGCATGATATTCTTTTCTTTGGTGAGTTTTATGTATGCATGTGTGGTATATAAGGCTTAAATTAGTTGTTTATTCAGGCATTGCGTGATGTCTTCAGAAACCTGCATATGGAGTTGTGCCACACACTCTACCTACTTTATAAAGGGGATTCTAGCTCTGCAGTGCTCCAGATAGACTGCGCATCCATGTAAATTACGTGATATTTCAGAGTCTTCATTTTATTTTAATTCACTCCATACCATATACGGACGTAATTTTCCAGGTACGCTATTTCTTTTGAAACGATGCGTATCTTTGTAGCTTATTTTTGCCAATCAGAGTTTTTGTGGTGCACAGCATACTTTTCAGGAGACAGCTTTACTGATTGTATGAAACCGCGTCACCAGTTATTTACAGTTTTCTCTCTTTGGTTCTGTTTTCACGAGACCGCTTTATTGATTGTATGAAACCGCGTCACCAGTTATTTACAGTTTCTATCTGGTTCTGTTTCTCATTTTTTCCCTGTAATATTGGTACGGGTTCACTGAGCATTTACCGCCAATTTGTTATGCAAAACAATAGTAAATTTGCCGATGTTTTTTGGCGTGGACTGCAAGCGATGAGAACAATTAAAAAAAGAGAGACCCGCTAATTGTTCGTACCATTTTAATGGACATTATTTCCAATCGCGGGAAGTGTCTGAAAACCAAAAATTACACCCAGGTATAGGTTGGCTAGTAGTAGCTGAACCCTAAAATCACACATACATGTGCAGTCAATGTTTATGAGCGTTAGGGATCTATATTTACATTATTGATAGCACATTTTTCCGACAGTTACTTGCACTTTTGGTCATATTAAACTATAGCAGCAATGACAAGATTTAAAGCTATGCTTAAGGGTTCAAATAAGAATGCAAAACCGTAAAACACTTTGCAAGAAAGTAATTTGGTTGCAGGCTGACGGGCATTCAAAGAATAACACTTTTCATTGCTGTATGTATCCTGTGACATGGTCCATTGTGAGAGGTAATTTTCAGTACAAAACAGACTAAAAACTAAGCAGAACCAGTAATTTTTAACTGATCTACAAATAGACAGACTATAATAAATATATTGAATAAAACTGCATCTTTATATGTTAATAGCTGTACTGATCAAAGATCAGCAGAGCTTATGCCATGGTGCGGCGTCCGAGTCATCCGTCTGTCAAATTTTTTTGTAGCGTCTTTTTCTTAAAAACTTTAAATAATATTGATATGGAACTGTTTTTAAAACGAGTCGAAAATTATTTTGATTCGACATTAAACATGTCTGCATAGAGTTTATATATCAAATATTTGTAGCGAATACTCCTCTGAAAATTCACAGGAATGTTGCTCTTGATGTCTAGTTGATCTTACCAAAATTTCAGGTTGGCCGGAAATTCAAGAGGGCCGCCACGTCTAAAAATAGATTTTTAAAAACAAGTTTATAGTGACTACTTCTTGAAAACTGTAAATAATATTGATATGGGACTTTTTCTAAAATGATCAGCATGACATGATGTTGATCCTTGTCAAAATTTATTTGGATTTGACATTAAACATGGCCACCAGTGGCCATCTTTGTTTGTTTACATAAGAGTTATATAGTAGAAACTTGTAGCGACTACTCCTCTGAAACTACTTGACGGATTTTCATGAAACTTCACAGGAATGTTGCTCTTGATGTCTAATTGATCCCAGCAAAATTTAGGTCGGCCGGAAATTCAACACGGCCCCTTGGCTAAAAATTTTTTTTTTTAAAAACAAGGTTTTAGCGACTACTTCTTGAAAACTACAAGTGATATTGATATGGGACTTTTTCTAAACTGATCAGCTTGACATGATGTTGATCCTTGTCGAAGATTATTTTGATTCGACCGACATTAAACATGGCCGCTAGTGGCCATCTTTGTTACTACTTTGAAACTACTTGACAGATTTTTATAAAACTTTACAGAAATGCTGATATAGCTATCAAAACCTATCAGTATAGCTTGAAAATCATTGACCTCTTGTTTAATAATAACAATTTAATAATTGAATTTTAACCCACAATGGCTTGCATCAAGAAATAACGTAAAGTATATTTGTGTTTTACAACAATACTATTAACGACTATGACAAATTAGTTTGGCTTTAAATTGCATTGTTTTTAATGCTGTTTTCAGTATACCCATGCGCGCAGTTTGCTAATACAAATTGTCACAGTGTCGGTGCCCAGACTCGAGCATTAACATCTTTTCCAGGCTGTGATGAATGGCCATGATATACATATGGATTTTTGAAGATGACATGTACTGGTAAGTAGATGCTCACAAATAACTAGCACTCCTTTCTATTTGGTTTCAGAACTAGAACATTTTGACCTCAAATTCAACTTGTTTTACTTACGGTGTGGTAACCGGAGGCCCTGGGTTCACCATACTCCGTGGTGCCACTGAGTTCCGTCGGTGTGTTCTTGGGCAAGACACTTTCCCTTAGCCTCGTCCGTCGGATGGGGACGTAAACCGATCTATCCTTCGAGCATGTTAAAGAACCATAGGAATCTGTTCGATAATAAGAGTAGGGCAGGTTCCCGGATTCCTCTGTCTGGGGCGGCCTAAATAACTATACTGTGTTGATGAGCCGTTAAACAGCATTCAATTACGGTGTGGTTCAGATTATGGACTAATGAGCAAGTATATAATGCATTAGCTGGTTCTTATGCATTGCATGATGTCTCATTATGTCTGTCCAGCAATCTTGTCTTTACTGATATTTTACTAACAGAGTCTTGTAAAAATAATGGGGTTTAGGTCCAACCTTTGTCTTACTAAAACTTAAAATATTACTGATTTGATTATTGTCTACTTTTTATATGTCTGCCTGTTTGTAAACAATTGCTCATTCCGGACAGTAACTCTGAAACTATAACACTCACAATCATGAACTGTACATTGCCCTTAGTAAGAGGAGGAACCCTAATTTTTTGGGGGGTCAAAGGTCCAGGTCGCCATGACCTTATATGGAAATATGCATTCTTGACGATAACTCCGAAACAATAACACCCACTCTCATGAAACTTAATAGGCAAATTTCGTCTAGCGGCTTGGGCATTGGTGTCCCTAAGCAGCTCTTTCTCAGAAACTACTTGGCCAGTTTTACTCAAATTTCTCATGGATACTCCTGAGTTTTTTTATCTGATATTTAAAGGGACACATGGCAATCTTGAGT
>JAWPHD010007924.1:0-121832 GCA_037043455.1 Cyrtodaria siliqua
GAAGACAACACAATACGTGGTCTATGTAGATACAACTAGCAAATGATATACACTGTATCCATCCATTTGTTTTAATTTTTTGCGTCCAAAAATATTAAAATACTTACTGAATGTCCCTTAAATTGCGTGCTGATGTTGTTGCTTTTTTTTTTATTCTACTAGTATTTTTAACCAGATTGATAACATTTTGTAGAGGAAATTGTAACAATATTTTTGTGTTTTCTTTACTTGCGTCATTGAAACGCTGATCAAGTGTACCTATTTAAGTTCAGCAGAAACACATTGTGAATGTAACCATTGTTGTGTACTTATGTTTCAAAACGCCAAGTTAATATAAATCAAAGGATTTAAAGGGACACACGGCAATCTTGAAGTTTTTATCAAACATTAAAATAAGCGCCACAGTTTAATAATCCTGTATCATTTCGACTTTAAAATTATTTTGTACTATTGATTTAATGAATATTGAGTTCTGCTCAACCCGGGGCTAGAGGGCGTGAGCGGTAGCTAGCATATTTCACTACCGCTCATGAACAATCTCAATTAAACCGAGACTGCAATATTTCGTATGTGTCGTGCTCGGCCGTTTCCAAAGGTCCATTATCATACTCTTTTTTTAAACCTGCTTGTATACATTTAAATACAATATTGAGCTTTCAACTTTTCTTCGTTATAATACCTTATGTTTGAATATATTATTGGTGAAATATAATAAACAGTTAGTAATATACAAAAAAACAATTTACTTTATACAGTTCTTATAATTAATATTAATAATTGATCAAATAACGGGACGTCGTTAGTTTTACAATGGTCAAGATTGCCGTGTGTCTCTTTAAGGTCCTAAAGGTGGATACGCTGCGGTTTAATAAACTTGTGCTGAACGTAACGATAAAACAGGGTTCTTATACTTATTTATTTTTGTTTTGTTTGTTTGTATAAAGTGTTTTACGTCATTTTCAACACATCCAGTGTTATAATTATATGACGGTCTATTTTGTTGTGATGGAGGCCACCCACTTTTCCTGGTAAAACCAGTACTGTACACCTTCCGTCATCCGTAAAAATCATATAATTATTAGAACCCTGGAAAAATCAGCTGGACCATTCGTTCGTTCGTTCGTTCGTTCGTTGTTCGTTCGTTCGTTCGTTCGTTCGTATCGTTCGTTCGTTCGTTCGTTCGTTCATTCATTCATTCATTCATTCATTCATTCATTCAATTCATTCATTCATTCATTCATTCATTCATAACTATATAAGGAAATAAGGTTTCATTCATATATTCATAAATAAAGTTTACTTTCTTGACACTTGACTCAAACTATCTCTGATGTGAAAATCATTCATTAATTCATTCATTTCCATTGGATTTAATAATCTACTGCAGTACAGTGTGTTAATTCACTGCGTTCAAGCGACTCTTACATGGTTTTCATAATTGCACATGGTAAGGTAGCAATGAACAGTTTCTTTGAGATTTTCCTTTGACAACACTAGTCTTGATCATCTTCGACGCTCGATTGTAAATACAAAAGTCTTGACCGTTTGTGCAGAAACAAATTTGAAACTGAAAGCACTTGACCGTAATTATCATTATTTATTAAAGTATTTCTGACCATCCGCATTTAGTTCGTCGATATACTAATGAAGTTTTCTTATTGTTTAATTCACATCTCTCTCACTTTCTCTCGTTTAATATCTTACTCCTTTTTATTTTGTCCACTTTAAACATCATGTAGAAAGAATCCGTTATGGCGGTGGCGCTAGGGCTAATCATGTATATGGCTATACTCGTGCCATTTAAAGCGGAACATACGTGCGGCCCTTTGTCTTTTGATTGAATGAATGAATGGTGTTTTATGGCACGTCAACACATAAGTAGGTCATATTGTGCGCAAAAACTGATGAAAGATGAAGAAATAAAGTAGTAATTAGAAACTAATGTAAAGATAAAACTATTTACAAATAAGGGATGATATGATAGTAATATAAACTATGTATATGTAAATCATCAAATGCCCGTCAACGGGTGTATACACAAGTAAATACATATAAGAACATATTATAATGATTTATAAAGTCTGATTATTAGTCAAAGGGTTATATCCGCTGGGTGGTATGTGGGGTCGGATGCGCTAGTTTTATATGAGTATATTCTTCACGTATTCTTGGCATTTGTCTGTCGGATATCCACAGCAGAATGAATATCAATTCCCATTATGGGACCAAAACACGCACAAAAAACTACCACTGGTTTTAACGATTTAAAGATGAGTCCAAATCTAAATCTGATGAGGATATTTCTCATTTCAATTGGCCTCGTTTCCTCAATATTATCTCTCTAGAGGATGACAAACCTATCACTAGACTCTCTCCTTTTGCTATCTCCAAGGTTTTACTTGGCACCGCCGATGAGCCAAGGAGTGTTAAAAAACTCAATAATTCAAAACTTCTTGTTGAGTGTGCCAAAAAATCACACTGACAATCTCCTTAACATTCAAACTTTCGTAAACATCCGTGTTGAGGTTATTCCTGACATTTCTCTCAATTCTTCAAAGGGTATAGTACGCTCCAGGGAACTGGAGCACTGCACTCTTAAAGAAATTACTCATAATCTTAAGTTTCAAGATGTACTGCGTTACGAGGCGGGGTGGCAAACACACTCCTGCCAATACTTTTGGGCTTAATTCAGCACACCAATCTGCTGAAGAACATCAAGACCGGATATATCCTTCTACCACTGACCTCTACATCCCAAATCCTCTTCGTTGTTTCAATTGTAAACCCTTTGGTCATCATAGAGAGAGAGAGAGATCGCAAGAGAGCTGCTCCCGTATGTGCCCTTTGTGGCCAGGAGGGTCATAGCGACTTCGCTAATTGCAAAAATCCCGCCTCTTGCTTAATGCAAGGGGACCCACGGGTCTTCCTCTAAGGATTGTCCGAAGTGGAACGATAGGGAAATACAGAAGGTTACGATTGGAAATAACGTTTCTTTTCCAAAAGCTATGAAACTTGTTGAGAGTCTTACTCCGCCCACTCCATCTGGCAAATCGTACGCCGATGCGAGTAGGGTTAAGAAGCCAACTACCAGTTCTATCGCGGCACAGACCGTTTCGACATGGCCGATAGACTCCGACAAGTTTACTACTGTTCCACTCTCTGTTCAGAACTCCTCTAAAACGTCTTCAGCCTCTCAAACTGTTGTCCTCTGGAATAAGCCGCCTGTGGCTACAAAACCTCTTATGGATTGCAAGCCTAGCTTCAACTATATCCTCAACAACTCTTACATCTACTACATCTACTTCATCTTTTCCGAAATCGGCGGACTCTGGTGCAACCAAGAGTCCACCAAACCTTCCAAGAGTCGTCAACACGCAGAATTGCTTCCACAGACATGACAGTAAGGAAAAAGATTTCTCCCGGGTTAGGGAAGAAGTCGAAAGGATCTGATGATCCGATTAGACTGCACAACATATTTGGAGACTTAGAGATGGAGGTTGATGATCCAACAAATCTGGATCTACCAAAGTCTCCGAAGTCTGCCAACTCCAAAAGCCGTAAACCCGTACTCCCATCGAAGTAACATCCAAATCAGATAAGGTCATTCAATGAAACCGCCGAGGTTTAAAGCCTAATTATGATGAAATCAGCTTATCTTTAAATAAACACAACCCTGTTTCATATTGAAACTTTCTTTAAAAAAAAACTTATTCGTAAATATTTTATCTTTATATATTTACATTAATTTTTAATAACCACTTCATTTCTTCATCAGACTTTATAAATAATTATATGTTCAAAATATGTTCTTAAATATATTTACTTGTTTATACACCCGTTGACGGACATTTGGTGATTTACATATATACATAGTTTATATTACTACCATATCATTCCTTATTGTAAATAGTGTTTTATTTTTATAAATTTACATTATTTTTTAATTACTACTTCATTTCTTCATCTTTCATCAGTTTTTGTGCACACCATTGACCGTGAAACACCATTTATTCATTCATTCCTCTTTATCTTTTTTTTTTTAATTTCGATCACCAAATTAATGGTAATCCATTTATTCACCCCGTAATAGGTCTGTGAGGGTCGGGGTGGGCCACCCCTCAACAAACCGTACATATATAGCTGTAATATGCATAATAATTATTATATATAAACAGTTTTCAAAATATGAAGAAAAAAATGCATATCTTGATTAGAAACTATATAAATAGGGATTTTTTTTTTATATTTCTTTACAATATTCAAAAGAAGATTTAAAATACAATTTTGATAAAAGGGGCTTTCTGCAATCTGAGGGTCTTTCAAAATAATTTTATTTACAAATACACCAGATAGCTGTGTGTCCCTTTAAAGAAATATAAAAAGATCGGACAGGGAAAGTAGCATTCAAGGAGGACAGTCAACCACAAAACACAGAAACAAACAGACAGACAAACAAGAAGGCAAAAGCAATACTAAATGCAAACGACATCACAAACACAAAAGGGTTGACAATAGGGCTACCGCCTTGGAACGGTCAGTGGCAAAGTAGGCCACTGGGGGTTTAAACCGGTTCTAGGGTGCACCAAACCTCACACTTACCCTACTGTCATCCCATTAAAACAGGAAAGTGTAAATAAAGAAATCCCCGCCATGATATAATACCAACAAGGCAGCATCAATAGGCAATATAAGTAAAACACAAATATGCTCGTGTAAATATAATACAAAAAAACAATAGCCTAGAAAGCCACAACGAAGGTACTCAATGACTTGGCAGAAGCCAGAGCAGTAAGAGAATAAACCAAACCTTGACATTTACAAAATTGTCAAAATACTTTAAGACTCCTTCATTGATAATTGTAAAGAAATATATTATTTCTTTTTCGAAACCCTTCATATATATCTTGTATAAAGAATTGTTTAACGTTGATAAATACAATGCTAACATAATCAACTATGAGTGTTTCAGTTTTTATACAACATCCACATACCATCTCTGCTGAGTTTTCAACAGTTGACTGTGAAACAAAAATGGTGTTATCCACTATATATATAAAGAAAAGACAAGATATTTCTATGGAGGTGTGACTCTTCCATATTCAGTTGGAGCAGCTGGGAACATAATTTAACAGTTATTACACATTTCTTGGGATTTTCCTTTTGTCAAAAAAAGACAAAACAAAAAACAAGAAGAAGGAACAAGATAGATGGTACAAGATAGATGTGTTGCGCAGTGTAACTTAAAATTTAAAACAAAACTAATTATTAAGCAGGGATTTATAAGTCAACCAATGTTTTTCGAATTTATCAAATGTAAAACTTTTAATTGCGTTTATTTTTTCAGTTTGATATATGTATTTAATTTGTGGTTTGAAATTTCCGAACAATGGTAATCTTCCATCTAACTTACATTTATATTTGAAGTATTTTGCATGTAAAATTAGTTTATTTAGAACATTGTCATATTCACTAGACCCAAAAATTATATCTTTTGTAGTCCATTCCGGTTGGATTATTATATTATTATCACTGCAAGTAATCTTAAAAATATTCCAAAAGGTTTTGGTATATTTACATTCCCAAAATAAATGTGTAATGGTTTCTGGAGACTCTGTGCAAAAGCTACAGGAGTTATCGTTTTTTATCTTCATTTTTGTCAAAAGGATGTTTGTAGCAGTAATTCTGTGGTTTATTTTTTCCTGAAACCATTGTAATCGAGTATCTTTTGTACATTTGAAAGGTATTTTGAATAAGTCATTCCAATCTCTGTCTATGTTTATACCATATTGTCCCCATTTGGCTATAGATGTGGGATGTACATTTGATTTAATAAGTATATCATAAATGGGACGACAGCCTTTCGGTGCCCTTGTTATTAGGGACACTATTGATGGGCAAATTGGATTTTCTAACTTGATAGCCAGATGAGCAAAATTTTGCTTCTAAAGGTAGCCTCTTATTGCTGCAGTCATTCCTTCATATTCTAAAAAATGTGAATGTACAGCAAACTTTTCGATAAATAGGGTAAAAGAGAGAAGATTACCATTGTTATCCATTATATCATTAATAAATAACATATCTTTATCATACCATATTTGATAAAAAACACTTGATCTTCCAATCTTAATGTTATTATTGTACCACAACGGTTGTGTTAAGAACTCTTTCCATGACAATAGGTTTTTAACATCTAATAGGATGTTAAGACTTGTGTAAACATCCTTCCAGAAGGGATTGCATATTTGTTGTAAGTTTTTTTTATAATGAATTTTATTATATAAAATATTTTACAGTATGTAACATTTATAATATGCAAACAATTCATCATTAAAGGTTCTTATTCATACAATTCTAGCATAGCAAGTTTTTCGAGCATTTGATAAGTACATACAATGTCTATGTCCAAATAGTTTCCTCTTACAATTGATACATACTAGTGTGTGACATAGATTTAGTTTCACTATAGTTTTTATTCATACATCTCTATCTTATAGTGTTTTAAGTCTATATATACATTATATTAATCACTATTTTAGAGTTGCTTTTGCACTTTTTACTTGAAATATAATACATGCATAAATTGTTTGCTTAGTTTTATATTCTACGTACAAATATGTGATACAATAATTGTTGTTGTGTCTTTTTTCTCACATGCACGCACGCTCTCAAACACGTTCTTCTTACACACCCACGTTCAAGGGCACGTGTGTTCACTCACACACCTACACAAACACACATATACACGCAACCGCCCACTCGTTTGTACCAGCAGGAAGTGAATAAAAGAAGAGGGAAGAAAGAAAGATTGCCTTGTTTTCCATTTCTTTGAAAGGATTTATGTGATATTTAAAAAATGACTCCATTTTAAGTTGTGTTGTTGTATTTTATCATGCATCATTGCTATTTGTTTTTCAATATCGATTCGTTTTGAAAGATAAACAATAAATATTTCGCATCTAGGAATGGTCTGTCTTCACTTATTTACAAAAACGTACTATTTAGCACACAGAATTACAAAATTATAGGCTTGTTTATGAACATGTATATCATTTATTCCAAAAGATATTGTTTGAAAATTAAATGTAATATTTACATTTCTTGCAGTTAAAAATAATGCCAGTTCAGTCCAAAACGTTTGTGTTTTGGTACGTTCCCAAAATAAATGTTTTATATTCTCGACATACATATTACAGAAATCGCATAGATTAGAATTAACTAGTTTCTGCTTTAGTTGGAATAATTCTAAAGAGATATTTGTATTGAAAATTTCTTAATTTTATATCTATGGTCCTTTTAAAAGTTTGTAAATATATTGTTCTCCAGTCTAATTCAACATTAGGGAAAAAGTATTCCCATTTCTTCTGTGGGGCTATATCAATGTCAATATCATACTGTAGCTGGTGATTGTATAGGAACTTATTTGTATGTTTGGATTTAATAAGTTTTTCTGTGAGTCTATTTCCCCTCATGAAACTTATATTTTCATGTTTTAATTTAGTTTTTCATTCTTTTGGTATACTTGATATTAATGATGAATATTTCAGAAAGTCTGATGCTTGAATGTTATATAATTCAGTAAAATATTCAAATGGATAAAACTGTTTTGTTCTGAAATCATAAATATGCTCTATGTGTTTTATACCTTTATCGTACCATTTATTGTAATATACTCTGTAAAAGAAGTTTTGGACCATGGCAGTGTTCGAACCCGTACAATGATCGCTGAACCATGACATTCGACCATAACCCTTATTATCTCAGTTGATAATTCACAATAGATCAACAATCAACAATAATTATCGTTTGCAATGAAAGTTTGCAAAACAAATAATAATCTTTTTATTGGTTACTCGAATGTGTCCATATCTGTTACTTTGTATGGACTTTGCAACATCTTTTACAGACCCTTTGTGTGTTCGCGATATTTTTTTAAAATCAAATCTTGTTTGGAATTAAAGTTTCTGGTACCAAATTAACCGGGTAGGGCAGACCTTGGTTACTAAAAAAAGATACTTAAATTGTATCCACTAGTTTTATTTTATATGACTTTATATACCCTGGTCCAAAAATTTTTACCGAGTATATATTGTTTTATTTAAAATATTAATTTCAGAATTATTCCATAATATTTGTTTGCTTATGCATTCTTCCTTTTCGTTTGATTTTATTTGAAAAATATTTTTAATGTCCTTTTTTTTCAAGTTGCAATCAAATATGTAATCTCCTCCATGTTTTTCAAGTTCTTTCATGTATATATATTTCCATGTTCCATTATTATTGCAGTCCAAAATTCGTTTTATCCAGCTTGCCTTTAATGAGTAGATGAATTTTGTAATATCAATCATTTTAAGACCTCCTTTTTCGTAATCTTTCATTAACGTTTTTCTTTTGATTTTATCCGGTTTTCCATCCCATATAAATTCGTACATACTATGTATTATTTGATTTTTTTTATCTGCAGATGGAATAGGTAAGACGGAAATAGGATAAATTAATTTCGGAAGTGCAAACGATTTTATTACAGTAATTTTACCCAATAATGTCAGTTTTCTATGTTGCCATTGCTTTAAACAGTTTTTAAAATCTTGCAATTTAGGTTCGAGATTTAAAGCTGTTATGTTTGACTTGTTCGTATGAAAGACCATTCCTAGAGCTTTTGCTTGCTCTGAGCTCCACTGGAAGTGTTTTTGTTCACAATATTTAATATAAGAGGTTTTAAGCGACCCCGCTCTTAAAACGTTGCATTTTTTAACATTTAGGTTTAGACCGGATGTGTGGCTGAAGTTGTCTAAAACCTCTATTAACTTTTCAAAAGATTTTCTAGTTCCATCTGTAAAGAATGTTGCGTCGTCTGCAAATAAGGTATTTTTTACTTCTTGTCCAGCAATGTTAATTCCTTTTATTGTTTTATTATTTGTTATTTCATATGATAGCTTCAATGCACATTATAAATATTATGGGAGGTAACGGGCATCCCTGCCGAACGCCTCGTTGTATTATAAATGACGGCGATGTATGTCCATTGTTTGTTACGCAGCTATTTGCATTTTTGTAAAATAATTTTACCCAGTTAATAAGAGAATCCCCAAAATTTAAATGTTTAAGTGTTTCAAATAAAAACGTATGATCTAAACTATCAAAAGCTTTTTCAAAATCTGAGAAGAATAATAAAGCCGGTAGTTGGAGTTCGTCTACATATTCAAGTATTTCAAATAGTAATCTTATATTTTCTCCAATGTACCTACCCTTAGTAAAACCTGTTTGAGCACTTCTAATTATCGACGATATTACTTTTTTGGCAATAGCTTTAGTTGCAATTTTGTAATCTACATTTAATAAACTTATAGGTCTCCAATTTTCTAGAAAGGATATATCTTTGTTAGGTTTAGGCAGAAGTGTAATTATACTTTGTTTTTGCAGTTCTGTCATTTCCCCTGTTGTAAACGAATAATTTATTGATTTTATATCAAATTGTTTCAAATGATTCCAAAATATTTTGTAAAACTCTGTAGTGAGTCCATCTGAACCCGGGCTTTTAATTATTATTCATGGCTTTTAGAGCTTTTGCACATTCATATTCGGTTAACATACCGTCATAAGTATCCTTTTCTTCTTGGGTTAAACGTTTCATTGAATTATTAAAAATGTTAAAATTGGATGTTTTTATGATTTTTTGTATGTATAATCGTTCGTAAAACCCTTTTTGCTCGTTTAGTATATCTAGCTGATTGGTAATATTTTTTCCATTTATATTAACTTGTGAAACCGTTTTAGTTTCCGAATTTTTCTTTTCTAAATTAGAGAAAAGCTTATTATTTCTTTCATTGCTTTCGACCATTTGCGCTTTAGAACGAATAGTAATTCCATTTATTCTGTTGTCTATAATGTCATTTAATTCTGCTAGTTTTCTGTCTTTTTCCAGTTTTAAATCATCCAGAAAATCATTGTCTACTATATTTTGCATTCGAATATCTAAGTTTTCAATATCTTTTTGAAGTTGTTTTTCTTGCTTGTTATCACATTTCTTTTTATATGTTGCATATCGTATTGTTTCATTCCTAATAGAACCTTTTATTACTTCCCATAATGTGTTTGGATTTGCATCTTTGTTAATATTTGCGACCTCTTCGATAATGTTTTTAATATTTTCTTGATAATCTCTTTCTAGAATTAAACTATTGTTCATTTTAAAATACCCCGGACCTCGTTGCTGCACATTACGGTCTAGATTTAATGTAATAAGTGAATGATCTGTTTTATAGCCAGCTTTAATCCGACTTTCTGTTGTAATATTAACTAGGTTATTAGAAATTAGGAAATAATCTAATCTGCAAAATATTGGCGGTCGGTGGTTTGAATGCCATGTATATTGAGTTGTGTTTGGATGTTGTATTCTCCAAACGTCTGTTAACTGAATGAGTTCAATTAATGAATTTACTTTATTTCGACAACGTATATGTGTATCAATCCTTCCGTTCTTTTTATCTATTGCAGTATTCAAGACTGTATTGAAATCAACCCCTATAACAAAGTTTTTATCTTCATGTTCTAAAATGTATTTTGTAACTTATATCATCGTTATTTAGACCGTAGATATTTATTAAATTTATTTCTTTATCGTTATATTTTAAATCGATAGCTTGTAATCTACCTGAAACAATATCTGTATAGTTTAAATATGTGTATGATAGGTTTGAATTGATTAAAATGCATACACCTTCACTATTACTTTTATTTCCGCTGAAATATGCATCACCACCCCATTCGGCTTTCCGTGTTTGTTCTAATTTGCTATTTAAATGTGTTTCTTGTAAAAGACATACTGAAAAGTGTTGATCCTTTAACCAGTGGAATACTTGTTGTCGTTTGTGTTTATTTACCAAACCTCTGACAGAAGAAGATAGATAAGGCAATCTAAGAGAAGGTTGACATATAATCATAGTTTTGGATGACATAAATAGTTTCATGAATGCAAATAATGGGCTGAAACAGAATAACATAATTATTACAAACATTTGTTTGTGATTTTACCACTTAGAAGTCTAGGCAATACCTCAAAGTAAAAAAGGCATACAAAAACAATACAACACACAAGTTAACATGTAAACGATATATAACAAAAATAAATAATAAAATACATTTGAAGATTCGATTGTTGTTAACAAGAAAAAAAAAGAAGACAAATAACTTTAGTGTTTAGTTATATTTAGAGTCTCTTTTTTTTTCAAAACAAAAATATTTTACGTTTAAAATAAATGGCATTATGTGTATAATTTGCGTATAATTTGCTTTTCAAAAAATATAAATCATAAATTCCTTTAGCTTATCATAGCTCACGTTAAGTATGTATTCGCATAGACTCAAATCTGTTTTATATATACAGTGCAGCTTTAAGCAAAACCTGTTGCGTCCGCACATATCCAAGTGTACCGTACTATACTACGTATACATATAGCTGATCCTTTAACTCTTGTACACATCTTATAGCTGCCCACTCTAAAACTGAATGACACTTGTCACCATACCATATAGCTATACATTTATACATCTATTTTATTTTTAAGCAAACTATGAGACCAGTGTATATATGTAATAAAAGGCTGAATTTAGAAAACAAAGCAAAATAGTCCCCGCTATTGTAAAGAATCAATCAGAAGGTCGATTGTCTACGTACGTTTTCACACACTATTCCAAAATGCATTAATCAAAGGAAACATTTTTTACCTATTTTACATATACCCATTCTCATATACACTAAATTGTTCGCATAACATTCAAAGATGTAGCGTAACTGCAAACTCGTCCTTCAGTACATAATATAATGATCACCAGTCTAAGGAAGCAAATAATAATTTCATATTTAATTAAATATCATCTAATATATCAACTTGTTATAAGTATATGGGAGCGTATTTAATCGAGGGATTCTTTTCTTCGAGTCTCGAGTTTCGAGTAGAGAAAATCGAGTTTCGAGTAGATAAAATCGAGTTTCGAGTAGACAATATCGAGTTTCGAGTGGAGAATATCGAGTTTCGAGTAGAGAATATCGAGTTCCGAGTAGACAATATCGAGTTTCGAGTGGAGAATATCGAGTTTCGAGTAGAGAAGAGGAGAATATCGAGTTTCGAGTAGAGAATATCGAGTTTCGAGTGGAGAAAAGCAAGCTTTCAGTAGACAGTACCGAGTTCCAAAATTTAATGCGATCGCCCATTTTGAGGATGTCGGACATATTAGCACATGGTGAATTATCGCACATCAAAATCTAATGTTATGTTAACGTCTTTACCGCGAGCAGAACAAAATTATAACTTTTTTATCGCATGTTTTTATAGTAAAATATTAATGATCTATTTTAAGTTATGTTTGTTATTCAATTCAACCGTTTCTCTATACAGAAGTAAATCCCCGAAGTATTCTTTTTTTTGGCATTTGACACGTATGAATTCACGTGACGTAAATAATGACGTATACTAGACGTATATATAACGTGTAATTGACATTGAACGTACGTGGATGTTGTTTAGTTTCAAATTTTCGTTGATTCGTTTGAATTTCAATGAATAATGTATTATCTACAAGTTGAGTATCAGGGAAATTGTTAAATGCTTGAATTTTAATCTACACCCGTTCCCAAATATATTTTTACCTCACAATATTCATTTGAAATGTATACTTCATATAACTTGCAACAGGTATGCTCACTTTGAATCTACTATGTCCGTACGAAGCTTATATAAAATGTATATAGCATCAAATGACGCTATACATATTGTTTGAAGTGTCATATATTTGATTAGTTATGAGGAAATGTTTTTAAAAAAACCTGTTTGATACATGCTCACATCGCCCACTTTAGTCTTCTTTACCTTTACAGCATAGTACTATTGATCCGCGCTTGATGTCCGAGTGTTCAAAGGTTTACATGGACTTGATTTTATCGGTTTTTCGGTCACCTTCGGTAAAGCGTATAGTTCACACAAAAAGATAGTTGTCACCTTATTTATATATATTTCAATTGTATTTACCAACGAGTATTTATTTAAATTGTATTACCAGCGAGTGTTTATCTAACACAGATGCAAGTTGTTTAATGTTAATTTGACCATGGCAAATCGGATATACACGTTAATTTGGCCATGGCAAATCGATCCAGTGCTGGAATTCTTTATATGGGACCTTGTGGATATTTCCCGTTTTGTTCTTGAATAGAACTCTTCCGTTTTTGGACCATACAAAGTCGACTTCGTCGGGCATTTTCTTTCTGATGCATGTCAATATTTGCTGGTTGATGAAGGTCAGGTCTTCATTTATGAACATGCCCGTGCCTCTGAACGCCTTTTTCTTTAATATGACTAAGTCTCGTTTCATTCTGATCACACATTTTACAATGATTTGCCTATTCTGGCCGCCTGTTTTCTTACCTAATCGGTGGGCAATATCGAAATCATTCTTTCGTTGGTTTAAATTCTCGATTTTGTAGTTAACAACTCTAGAACACCATTAACCGTTTGATCGGGTGTTACTTCTCCAATTTCAGTTACTCCGTTTATTCGAATGTTGTTCCGTCTACCATACTGTTCAAGATCATTTATCTTTTCTGAAGTTTTATCATGTATGATTTCTATTTCTTTTTTTAGAGTTATGTTTTCAGACTTTCGACTTTTGTAAGTTACATTTTACATAGTCGTTACCGAAAAATAGCATATTGGTGGTGAATGGGTACATATGTTTATGAATTTCCATACATTTGTTTTCCAATCAGAAGTCTTCTAATCCACGTTAATTTCAGAGAATATATGAACTGTTTAATATTGATCATTCTAAGTCCACCACAATCATAATCTTGAGTTACAACAGATCTCTTTATTTTGTCTGGGTGATTATTCCAGAGGAAATTAAATCACATATTTTGTAACAGTCTGACCTGGTCTTCAGGTGGATTAGGTAATGATGAAATTAAGTGATTTAACTTTGGTAAAGCTAAGCTTTTTATAACACTGATTTTTCCAAAAGGTGTGAGTATTCTTTTTGACCAGGATAGTAATAATGTTTTAATTTCGTTTATTTTTCTGTCATAATTTAATGCAACCACACTCCTCAAATGTGTTGACATAGTAATTCCTAGGATCACAAATTCCCCCTGATCCCAATTAAGGTCTGTGTCTGTGCATAATTTTACATTATAACCTTTATTTTCCCCAAACCATATAACTCTGGTTTTATCAACATTAACAGTAAGACCGGAAATATCTCCATATAATGTTAAAACCATTAGAGCATGTTTTCGGAGCCGTCTAATATAAGGGAGGTATCGTCGGCATATTGAGAAATTACATATTCAGTATCTCCTCCTTTAACTTCTTTAATATCTTTATTTGTCCTGACCAGTACAGCAAACATTTCGACACAAAGAATAAAAATGTATGGGAAGAGTGGATCTCCCTGTCGGCAGCCTCGGTGAACAAAAAACCACTCCGATAGATGGCCATTAACTAAAATACAAGATTTAATATTTGTGTAAATTTTTTTATCCATTTTTTTTTTATATCTTGTCCAAACTGAAAACATGTTAAAACCTCATCATTAAAAGACCAGTAGAGGGTATCAAAAGCCTTTTCAAAGTCTGCAGTAAGTAATAATCCTGGTATATCATTTTTCTCAATGTAATAGAACAAATCATAAATGGAACGTGTATTTTCACCTATATATCTCCCCGCCAAAAAACGTCTGATCATCGTTTATAAGCAAAGGTAATACTTGTTTTAAACGCTGTGCAATGCATGCTGATGATAATTTATAAGAACAGTTTAATAAAGATATTGGTCTCCAGTTTTTTAAATAATGTCTATCTTTGTTTGTCTTTGATATACATGTTATAATGCCCTCCTTTTGAGTGACTGATAATTCACCTTTCAATAAACTATAGTAAAGAAATGGTTCAAACGTGTGTTATTGTCGAAATAACCGTTATAAAATCCAGCCAATATAAGCTTTCTCATCGCTGAATGGAATTAAGGCGGAACCACGTAATGGTTGGTCAGAAAAGTATTTACGTTTGAAAATGATTTGTTAGAATGTGTTAGTGTTTGAAACGTTTGGTCTCCCTAATGTAGGTCTGAAAGGCATTAACAATTAATTCATTTTCCGCGTCGGATATGCGACCCCTACCAAAAAGCAAAGTATTCACATTTAACGGATGAAAGCGACGAGTAGACTGAAATAGGACATGTCGCTGGTTTTGAAACCTATTACACTTAAAAATGAAATGTTCTGTATCTTCTGTTTCCACACTCGCAAGTTGATGATAGTCTTAGGTGATTTAAATGAAGATAGTTATTACGATTGCAGCATGAATTTCGAATTTGTGCATGTAAAACGGTAAGTGATCGTGAGCCATATAACAGGTAAATAAAACGGTAAGTGATCGTGAGCCATATAACAGGTAAATAGGAACTTTAGGACTAACGAATACAGATCTTAGTTTTCGTTTAAAAACTGTAAGCTATTCGGATTTTCTGATTTCGGTTCGACATAGTAATAGCTGATGGAATAAATGATTTGGAAAATATTTCCGTTATTTTGCTATGGTCTCGTAGTTGTTACCATTTCTAAGCATTACGTGCTGGTCCCGCCTTAATAACATTAAGCGATGGGAAAGCTTATATTAGCAAGATTTTATAACGGATATTTCGACAATAAAAAAAGTTTAAAAACATTTTTACCGAACAAATGCGACAACCTGTTTAAAAATACCTATTTTACAATATGCAAACTTGTCAGCCGAAATTAAGGTTTAACACCAAAACACGCAAAAAGACAAACAAGAATGGCAATAGTAATAAATAAATAAAGGCATTTGACGTTACAAACACAACAAATTGACAGTAGGGCTCCCGCTTTGGAACGGTGAGTGGCAAAAAGGCCGCTGGGGGTTTAAACCAGGTTCTAGGGTGCACCAAACCTCACACTTACCCTACCGTCATCCCAATTAAACGGGACAGTGTAAATAAAGAAATCCCCGCCATGAACTATCCTCTAACCAACAAGGAAGCATTTATAGGCAATATAAGTAAAACCTAAAGATGCTCGTGTATATATAAATACCAAAAAAAAACAATAGCCGAGAAAGCCACAAAGAAGGTACTCGATAAATAGGCAGAAGCCAGAGCAACACGAGAATACACCATTGAGGGCACGACAAGACAAGCCGCAGACAAACATAATACATCACCGTCCTTTTGGGCTTTAGGTAGACGTCATCATAGGGTCCACAGCCTGTCCGGTCATCGTACAATTAAAGAGAAAAGCATAGTGGCGAACTGTAAATGGGTCCACCACCAAGCATGCAGTACGTTGCAAAATGATAGGGTCATAACCTCTTTTGACAAGTTTAACAAAGATTATATGAAAGTGATCATGACCAAGAACCTTACGAAGTTTGTAAATCACATCACCATAGAAGTCATGTTGTGAAAGTCCTTGTCGCAGAAGAGTTCTTGAATTACTTTTATGTTTGGAAAGAAGATCAGGGTTACGATAATAAATTGTTGCAAAGGTTTTACGAAGTTTATGGTAACGGTAGACCTGATGAAGTAGCTTTTTACTTGCAATTTCCGTCTATCTGATAATGATAACCATCCAATTTCAGTTAGTAAGTTATTGATGGATACTGATCTCGTTATTCCAGTAACGGTTTTCGAGTCTTTCTCTAGCTTAAACAGAACAACCATCCCACACAATAGACGCATATTCTAGGCTAGGGCGCATGTATGATAGTAAATATAGATATAAAAATCAAACAGGAAAAGCAGCATTCAAGGATGACAGTCAACCACAAACACACATAGAAACAAAGAACAACTTTAAAGATGCATAAAAGGTCAAATAAGACATCACAAACACAAAAGGGTTGACAATAGGGCTACCGCCTTGGAACGGTCAGTGGAAAAAACTCCGCTGGGGGTTTAAACAAGGTTGTATGGTGCACCAAACCTCACACTTACCCTACTGTCAACCCAATAAAACGGGACACTGTAAATAAAGAAACCCCGCCATGAACTATTCCCTAACCAACAAGGCAGCATTAATAGGCAATATTAGTAAAACACAAAGATGCTCGTGTATATATAAACACAAAAAAACACACAATAATTTCATTTAGTGTTTTGCGTTTCAATGACGCATTAGGCAACCATTTTTAAAGGCAGATGTTACACTACTATTAATGTGTTCTTGCCAATTACCAACTAAACTAAGAATTAAACCCAAATGCTTGTGAGTATCAACGAATGGGAGTTGAACGTCATCTAAAAACAGTTGAGAACGGCGATCAGTGTGATTAAGAGAGAAAAATTATACTTTAGTTTTAATAGGATTAAATTGAACAAGCCAGTTTCGACTACTGAGCTATAATATGTAGGTCATGATTTAAAATACCCGCCATATCATCAATACTGGATGTGGATATTGAGAGAGAGCTATCATCTGCGAAGATGCGAGTAATGCTTAGCATATTTTCAGTAATATCATGTATATAGATTAAGAAAAGAAGAGGACCCAAAACCGATCCTTGAGGTTCCCCAGCGTTCAAAGATTTAATCTCAGATGATGTTGTACCGAACCTTACTCGCTGAGTACGACTTAAAAGATAATTTGATAGCCAAGACAAAAGCTTACCATTAATACCGTTTACTTTAGCTTAAATAGGAGGCCAAGATGCCATATGCGATCAAAAGCCCGTAAGATATCATTAAATACTATAAAAGTGTACTGTTAGGCATAGAAAGCTTGGCAAATGTGGTGATACATATCCATAAGTAGATAAAATGTGGAGTGACCTGGTACATTATCCTTTCCATAACTTTTCCTACACAGCAAAGTAACGATATCGGTCTATGATGACTAGGGAGGCTAGCGTCACTTTTTTTTTGAAAAATGCCATAACTACAGCTGTTTTCCAAATCATTCATGAAATGATCTGTTGAAAAATATGCATAGCAGCTTTGAAATAGTGTCCATTGTTTCTTTAAGCATCTTGTAACTTATTTCGTCGTCCCCGCATGCTTTGTTTATATTCAGTATTTTTAAAAATATCAACTATTTGTGATTCTAGTTTTGGCTGCGTTATAAAATTTAAGATTCCTTATTTTCGACTTGTCTAGAAAGAGAAAAAAATACGCCCTTTAAATACGTCTTACCATAGCGCATCGACTTGTAAATGCGATGGTACGATGGTACAATGACATGATGGTCTATAGTTCCATCTCTCATGGACTTGTAAACCATCGTCTTCTTAACTTGTTTACAAGTCGATGCGCGATGGTACAATTGGTCTATATATAGACCATTTCACCAGTTTTTATATAATGAACTAATTGATTACATATACTTGGAATACTTTTGTCGTCGTATTATTAATATTCTATTCAAATTGTTAAGCATGTGTTCTTTTTACCGATTTATTGAATCGATTTTTATTTTTATTTAATATCATTGTTGACACGATCAAACCATTTAAAGACATTTTCTATATTTTTTTCTGCATTACAGATTTTTTAAAAACTTTTTGTACAGTAAGTCTGTTATATATATAGACAGAAAAGGAAAAAAATAATGGTAGGTCACCATGACTGTTAAAATTTTAAAAAATAATTTGTAATGCCACCGTCATGTCAATCTGTCCAAAAAGTTGAACAAGTCCATGAAATAACTAAATAAGACATTTTTGAAGTCTTATCATTTATTCATTGGTCACAATTCTGCTAAAATTGTATTAAAGTAAAGAAAATTTAATTACAATAACATTTAAAGCTCATCTTTATGTAAAACCTATATTTTTTACTAAATCTGTTGAGACCCATTACAACAATTTATGCACAAATTAGCCCATAATGATACAATTTCCTTTTTTTTAGTATGTTCCCAATAATAGAATTTGTTTAAACTTTCTAAGACCATAGTTTAACATAGATAGATAGATAGATATTTTATTCAAACATAAGGCATTACGCCCAACAGTTCACATGCAAATAGTACATACATATAAACATGTATATGAAATACACACAATATTTTCCAGTTAATGACAATTTGTATAATTTCATAGGTGAGTTTCAAGATCATCTGTATATGTTACTAGTTAAAAAGTATTTGACAACTTTTAAGTATATAAGTGTTTAATATACATTTTTAAATTAATATTCCTAAGTACTGATCAGAACACATTTATATCTGTGGACAAAAATGGAGAAAAGTGATATTTATTTATAAAACATGTCGTCTCTTCTTTTAAAACTTTTACAAATGAAAACGGACAGTTTCTTTAATAAACTCTTGTTTTCTGTTGTCATAAGTTCAATAAATTTTGGTATGTTTGGCCGTTTCCAAAAATATTTGTTAACATATTCTTTTCTTATATCTTGATATAGTGAACACTCCAATACAAAGTGAAATTCGTCTTCTAGTATATTACATAGCTGGCATTTTCTTTCGGATCTTGGTGTTTTATTTGGTCTATGCCATCGACCAGTTTCTATTTCTAACCTGTGACTAGAGACTCTTAGTTTTGTAAAAAAAAGCTCTAAATTGCTTTATATTTAGTACATCTAGATAATACTTAAACCTGAAATCTGATATTATTCTGTATGTACTAGCTCTAGTGGAATCCGATAATTCAGCATTCCAATTTTGTATAAACATATCTTTAATTCGTTGTTTAAATATATTAATGAAATACGTCATGTTTTGTACTCCTTGAGAATACCAAACTTCATTAAATCCTGTTCGTTCCAATAACCCTTTAACTTGAGATGCCCAGTTTAATTTATTTGGGTTTACGATCAGATCATCTAACATAACATTATACATATTTTTTATATATTTGCGATCACTCGTACGTGTAATTTTTAACCAGAACCGGATAATATAGGCCATACGTTGAATTTTTAAAGGGACTCTCCCGAGTTCTCCATATATGAAATTGTTTTGAGTTTGTGTTTTAACACATAAAAGTTGTTTACAAAATTGAAGGTGTACTTTCTCTAACTTTTCCGCATTTGAGAATCCCCATATCTCTGCGCCATACTTTAATATTGGCAAAATGAGTTTGTCAAAAATATCTAAAGTGTGACTGACCGATAAGTCAGTAAATTGATTTATATACGACTTCATTTTGAAGATTGCCTTTAATGCCTGGCCACTTAATGATTCGAACGTTTGATCAAAAGAACCGCCTGTGGAAAAGACAATTCCCAAATAGGTAAACTTATTTACAATTTCAATTACAGTATTATTATATGTGAACAATAGGTTCCTTTTTATCTGACCGCCTTTTTTAAAAAGCATGACTTTCGTTTTATTTTCATTTACGACCAATTTCCATTTCTGGCAATAACTGTACAGTATATCTAACCCATCTTGTAGCCCCTTTTCAGTATCCGAAAATATCACTATGTCATCAGCGTATAATAGTAACAGCAACTTTAACATTCCAGTATCGATACCTTTAAAACCATTTAGTGTAAAATATTCTTCTAAATCATTTACATACATAAAAAATATAAAAGGTGACAAACAATCGCCCTGCGGCGCTCCAAGAAAACAGCTAAAACTGTCACTAAGCTGGTTTTGATACTTTACTCTTTATTTTATGTTCGTATACAATGATTTAATAATATTAAGGATTTTACCTCTCACTCCATATTGCATAAGTTTATAGAATATGTTTTGTCTAACTGTCACAGGATGACCTTAGTGGTATGGCTAACTCAGGAAAGAATCAATGACGGTGAATGCATTTACATAAATTTAATGCAACTTTTAAAATATGTTTAATATATATACAATTATCTAAAAAAACAAGCGAATACACAAATGAACTATGAAAAGAATGTTCTCCTGAACGTTTAAGACGTTCTTAGTATTGTTATAAATACTGAATGTCTAAGACACTAAAGTGTTGTTAAAGCTATAACAATGTTGATCTAGCGCGATAACTGTGATGCGCGAGAGCTCATGAAGACGATGATGCGCGAATTCAATGGATGATTGTCATCAAATGCCTTCTGTAAGGGTTGATGACGCGATGCAATGACAGTTAATCTCCACTGAGATTGTGAATGATATTCCTCCAGTGAGGACTGGTAACGGGCCCACCTTGTGTCCCGGGGGTTGTCGTTAGTAAAACCTGGCTGCGCAGGTACGGGGACCGTCTCCACCGCTTGTAACGTTAGTCGTGGAAGCTTAGCTCCACTCCTGGATATCCAAACCTAGATGGCTTACTCCAACCCTGGATGGCTTATATCCTGGATGGCTTAGGCTGTAATTATACATACGTTTTAGATGTCGGTTGACACACATAACAATCTTGCATAATTATCATTACCCAAACAAATCATTATTCAATCAATATATGTAAGCTGTACTAATGATTAGTAGCAATGTATACATATTCTACAACGCCATGTATACGCTATGTACGTCGCTGTTAATCAATGCCCTTAATACATGTAATATAAACATGATCAAATTACTCATATATTACACTCACTGAGTTATGCATGCACGCATTTATTCGTGTCACTCATCTCATTGTTAACTAATGTTAACAATCGTGTATTACAATCACTGAATTATACGCCAACGTTAATTAATGCACCTATTATCCACTGTTATCAAATTAATATTGTTTTACAATTAATGATCAATTACCATAATTACATCTAATAAAGTCACTTCAAATCATATGCTAGTCTAAAGTTATGTTTGAGAAACATCAATGCTAACCGGATGTCGTAACCGTCAAACAAGATGGCGCCGCCCACTGAATACAAATATACGATAAAAGTTTAATAAAACTACTAACCACATGTTGCCTGTGAAATTTGCCGTCCAATCTCTGTTCCAACAAAGTACTATCGATCATCCCGGCGATAGCTAGAAGACAATGGGTTTTATAGCAAACATTACGCCCAAATCATTATTTCCCCCGTTCAGTCCGTGACAAACGTGGCTAAATCTACAGTATTGAATCAACACGAGAGGCCCCTTATACAATTTTGCCGTTTAAGGAAAATATACCTATCCGTTTACATGCATTAGCACAAAACTAAACTTATGACACGGCCTCTCTAGCGGCCACTTAAAATGTGCACGCTTTTACGTGTTACATGAATAGATCATGAATATTGTGAAATTGTTTCAACTCGAACAATAGATTTTGGGTGTAACCGATAACAAGAGCTATATACGACCAGTACGCTCTACCCGTGACATTTTGTGACAACATCTCCCCACTTAAAGAAAGTGCTACACTTTTAAAATTCAACAAAATGATAATATTTACACGTTAAGAAACTATTAATTCTTCTGAGCAAACGAGCGACAAAACGTACAAGCTGATCGCTCAATCGCTCAATCGCTTGAGTATGTTATCTATTACCACTGCAGTTATAACCTAACTATAATATGTAATTACAATTTCAACACTATTCTACAATTGTACACTACCCTGTCGTAACATATACTACTATTGTACAATACACTGCAATACACTATTGTATTAAACCGGTCATTATGTGCGGCGACTTAAATAGTCTGCCCCAATATTGTCCTTACCTCGGTCTATTACACCGACTTTACGGTTACTAATAACACTACTTCCTGTCACTACAAGAACTCCAACTTTACACATTGCATCCATCGCATTACCAGTATACTGTTTGCGAAATGGAGTAGGGTCTCTCGTTTCCCTAATCGGCTTTGCTAACGTGTGCTTAAAGCTACACTGCATAACATCTGTTGGTCTCGACTTATCGGACCGAACAGTACTACACTCAGAGTCTAAACGACTTACCTCTCGTTTCTCTGCTACACTAAGCATGCCCGATATGTCTACATCGGCTGCTGTCTCCTTACCTACACTAATGGGAAAATACATGGGACTAGTGTCCTCACTACTGTCTTCCTCACTATCCTCAATAACTGCAACATTAACTACGGTTAACACCCCTTGTTGCACATTATCGGTTCTACTTATATACTCTTTCAGCATGTTCGCATGAAAGGTCTTTAACTTTCCGTTTATCTCGATACGGTAATCCATAGTGTTCACTATCCCTCTAACGTAAAACGGACCTTTCCATTGTAATAACAACTTGTTATTGTCGGTCGGGAGTAACAGTAACACCTGGTCATCTATCTTAAACTTCCTAGCTCTAGCTTTCTGGTCATAGTACCGTTTATACTTGGTACTTGCCTTAACTAACTGACTTTGAGCTATCTTACAAGTCTCCTCTAGTTTCTCCTTCAGATCTAAAACATACTGATATGTAGTCTTAACCTCATCACTATCTACTTCACCTGCCCACATCTCTCTAAGAATCCTCATGGGACCTCTAACTGACCTACCGTACAATAACTCAAACGGAGAGAATCCTAAACTCTCTTGTGGTACCTCTCTAAATGCAAACAATAAAGCATTGAGATACTTGTCCCAATCTTTGGGTCTCTCGGTACACATACGCCGTAACATTTGCTTTAACGTCCCGTTAAATCGTTCGACTAACCCGTTACACATAGGGTGATATGGTGTTGTCATGATTTGACGCAAAGACAATAACCTGCTTACTTCAGCCATAAGTTCTGACGTAAACTGTGACCCACAATCAGTCAGCATTTCCTCTGGTACACCTAGCCTACTGAACATATCAACTAATGCCTCAGCTACTCTCTCAGTTTCAATTGAGGGCAATGCTACTGCCTCCGGATACCTAGTTGCATAGTCTACCATGGTTAAAATGTACCTATTTTTCCTATCCGACACTGGAAAAATTGGTCCAACTATGTCTACGGCTACCCGCTTAAATGGTGTATCTATCAGTGGCATCTGACCTAAATGTACTTTGGTCACTCGACCTTTTGGTACTGTCCTTTGGCATACATCGCAGGACCTACAATACCTAGTTACATCTCCACTAACGCCTGGCCAATAAAATTCTGCCAATACTCTATCTGACGTTTTCTTTACGCCTAAATGACCTCCCATAATCGACTCATGAGCTACCTTAAGCACTGTCGTTCTATACTGGGTAGGTACCACTAATTGGTGAAACTGTCTACTACCACTATCTTCAAATTCTCTGTACAATAACCTATTCTTATGTACAAACTTACAACTACCGGACCCTTTACACTTCTTCACTACACCGTCCTTGGCCTTCACTTTACAAGGACCTAATGACTCGTCTTGAGTTTGTGCTTCTATAAACTCCGCTTTAGATATGTCACCTACGGCTGCAGGAACCTTTAATTTTCTATAAGCCTGAGCTTGCTTCTGAACCTGCGCTCTAGTCTCTACGGCATTACTTATGCTACTTCTAAAATCGGACATTACCGGAAGTGCTGAACCATCTATGTTCCCTATCGTTAAATCATACATCGGGTCATCCATACATAGTGCCTCTGTAGTCCCTTTAAAGAAAGGTGTATCTACATCTATTCTCGCTATTGGCACGTGCTCTACCGACTTATTTAGCAACATACACGGTGACTGTTTACCTACCAACTGGTCATCCGTAACTAAACTACGCCTAACTACCACACCTGTACAACCTGTATCCCTCATTACAATTACGTCCGTGCCATTCACTCTACCATCTGCCGTTGGAAGATTTGCATACGGAAAGAGACATGTTCCGATCTTCGCCATTACACCATCCGATTTAACACAACAGCTACTACTCTCGGTTTTAATAACCGGACTATTACTACCTCTGCCTCTACCTCTACCTCGGTTTTGACCACCTCTACCTCTACCGAAATTCCATGGGTTGTTAAAACCTTGGTTCGGACTACCTACATGGTTGTCCCCTCTACTATTGTCACTAAAATTGTCTACGACAGCGGACACTTTCACCGCTTTCCTACACTCATGTGAAGCATGATTTCCATTACAGTGACGACAACGAATAAAAGGTCTACCTATGTTACCACTATTGCTACCTCCTCTAGAACCCATCGAACTACCTCCTCCTCTATAGTTTCCACTCTGGCCTTTCTGTTTATGATCGTCCCCTTGCCTATCTCTAAAAGTTCTGTCTTTCGACACTACATTATGAGCTCCGCCTCTAGCCTCGGCAAACTGATCTGCTTGTGTTGCCATTTCTCCTACACTAGCTAATTTTCTTTCTTTCAGAAATAAGAACAGATCTCTACTACAAACATTGAATAGCTGGTCCCGCAACAAGAAATCTATGAGGCCCTGATAAGTCTGCGCTACTTTCCCTAACTCTAACCACCTATCTAAGTAATTTCTAGATCTACTAATAAACTGAATAAATGACTCGCCTTTCTCAGGCAGACAAGCTCTAAACCGCTTTCTAAAACCTTCTTCAGTTAACTCAAATCTCTTTAAAAGCGCATCCTTTAACTTGTCATAGTCAAGAGCATCTACACTAGGTAATCTAGAAAATACATCTAAGGCCTTGCCTCTCAATAACGCACTTAAATGAACTGCCCACTTATCTTTGGTCCATTCCTGTAACTCAGCATAACGCTCAAACCGTAACAAGTAACTGTCCATGTTATCTTTGTCAGCATCAAAGTATGGTAACTTCGAACCTTTTACCTTCCCAGAATAACTATCTTTCCCTTCAGTTTTACTTTCCTTACTATGTGTCTTAGCTGCTTCCAACTCTAAAGCTAACTTATGATCAAACTCTTTTTGCTCCCTTTCCATTATCATCTTAGCCTTAGCTAGTCTACCATCTGTTTCGAACCTCTCATGTTCTAACTCTTGCTTCTCCCTTACTATTCTGCTTTCATCATCTCGCGTCTCTTTAGCTAACCTGCCTTCTAATTCTAGCTTCTCTTTATCAGCATCTAGCTTCTCTTTAGCTAATCTACTTTCTAATTCTAGCTTCTCTGTGGCTAGTCTACTTTCTTCATCTCGCTTCTCTTTAGCTAACCTACTTTCAAATTCTAGCCTATCTTTCTCTAATTCTCTTTCCTTAAGTCTAAATTCCCTTTCCCTAGCCTGTTCGTCTTTAACAAAGGTTCTAAGCTCCTCTCCAGCATAACCTAACTCCTTACCCATTTCCGTAAGATCCTTTATGGACGTCATGTCTATGGACATTGTGGACTACTAACTACAATAATTACAATACACACGTCACTAATAATTCTACTCACTTAACTACTAATGGTAAGTCACTGTGTCCTCAGTAAATACCTGGGCATCATCATAGGACAAGGTACATACACATTTGTACTAGCGCTAACTCCTAACGGTTATGTATAGATAGTATCTAGCTTCCACACAACATATACACTACATAAAATATCTATATTTGATATTGGACATAACCTTAAACAATCATAGAAATGTGCATAACATGTACATGTATATTTACTTCTCCCATCAATATAAGTATACTCGAGTGTCACAACATGAGTAGAACGTCTTGTTCGCCAACCTAATTGGATACTATGTGTATATCAAGGGAGGTAAAACAAACACCCAAATTATTGAGCAAAAGTGCCTCAGACCCACTCGTGTAGACCACTGCGACCTCGCGCCAAGGAAAGAACGGACAAAACAACAGTTTGGACTCACCCTACCCTTGTCGTGTCTTGACTTGTCTTCCAAGCTGTGGCCGTGATCGTCGACAGTCGCCTTGATGGATCAGAGGGTGGTACACAATTCTAAAATAATAAGTAGAGATTTAGTATATCATAATAAAGATCACTTATTGATTCTTTCCCTCCGTAGTCGCCCAAAATCCCACTACTCTGAAACCAGTTGTCACAGGATGACCTTAGTGGTATGGCTAACTCAGGAAAGAATCAATGACGGTGAATGCATTTACATAAATTTAATGCAACTTTTAAAATATGTTTAATATATATACAATTATCTAAAAAAACAAGCGAATACACAAATGAACTATGAAAAGAATGTTCTCCTGAACGTTTAAGACGTTCTTAGTATTGTTATAAATACTGAATGTCTAAGACACTAAAGTGTTGTTAAAGCTATAACAATGTTGATCTAGCGCGATAACTGTGATGCGCGAGAGCTCATGAAGACGATGATGCGCGAATTCAATGGATGATTGTCATCAAATGCCTTCTGTAAGGGTTGATGACGCGATGCAATGACAGTTAATCTCCACTGAGATTGTGAATGATATTCCTCCAGTGAGGACTGGTAACGGGCCCACCTTGTGTCCCGGGGGTTGTCGTTAGTAAAACCTGGCTGCGCAGGTACGGGGACCGTCTCCACCGCTTGTAACGTTAGTCGTGGAAGCTTAGCTCCACTCCTGGATATCCAAACCTAGATGGCTTACTCCAACCCTGGATGGCTTATATCCTGGATGGCTTAGGCTGTAATTATACATACGTTTTAGATGTCGGTTGACACACATAACAATCTTGCATAATTATCATTACCCAAACAAATCATTATTCAATCAATATATGTAAGCTGTACTAATGATTAGTAGCAATGTATACATATTCTACAACGCCATGTATACGCTATGTACGTCGCTGTTAATCAATGCCCTTAATACATGTAATATAAACATGATCAAATTACTCATATATTACACTCACTGAGTTATGCATGCACGCATTTATTCGTGTCACTCATCTCATTGTTAACTAATGTTAACAATCGTGTATTACAATCACTGAATTATACGCCAACGTTAATTAATGCACCTATTATCCACTGTTATCAAATTAATATTGTTTTACAATTAATGATCAATTACCATAATTACATCTAATAAAGTCACTTCAAATCATATGCTAGTCTAAAGTTATGTTTGAGAAACATCAATGCTAACCGGATGTCGTAACCGTCAAACAAGATGGCGCCGCCCACTGAATACAAATATACGATAAAAGTTTAATAAAACTACTAACCACATGTTGCCTGTGAAATTTGCCGTCCAATCTCTGTTCCAACAAAGTACTATCGATCATCCCGGCGATAGCTAGAAGACAATGGGTTTTATAGCAAACATTACGCCCAAATCATTATTTCCCCCGTTCAGTCCGTGACAAACGTGGCTAAATCTACAGTATTGAATCAACACGAGAGGCCCCTTATACAATTTTGCCGTTTAAGGAAAATATACCTATCCGTTTACATGCATTAGCACAAAACTAAACTTATGACACGGCCTCTCTAGCGGCCACTTAAAATGTGCACGCTTTTACGTGTTACATGAATAGATCATGAATATTGTGAAATTGTTTCAACTCGAACAATAGATTTTGGGTGTAACCGATAACAAGAGCTATATACGACCAGTACGCTCTACCCGTGACATTTTGTGACACTAACCAACAAATCAAAAGCTTTAGTGAAATCTATGAAAGTTACATATAACTTTTTTTTTTCATTCAATATATGATTTATCAAACCATGGAGAACGAATAGGTTATCAATAGTTCCCATATGTTTTCGAAAACCAGCCTGTGCCTCTAATATAAATATAATAATCCTCAGCCCATGTAGTTAACCTGTTGTTTAAAATTCTTGTGAATAATTTACCGAATGTACTCAGTAATGTTATCCCTCTATAGTTTTCTGGTTGGTTTATATCTCCTTTTTTAAACAGTGGTACAATATAGCCTTCCGTCCAGTGAGAAGGGAAATAACCCATATCAAAAATCTTATTAAAAACGTTCGCTAAGTATGAATCTAAATAACATATATAAAAACAAGATGTGCAATAAAAATGATAGGTCCCCATGCTTGTTTAGAAATTTATTTTGAAACTCTACCCCTATGCTGAAAGGCCAAGTTTTGTATGAAATTATATAGAAATGGTATATTTTCCTTTTTTGTTATGTTCCTAATAACAGAATTTGTTTAAACTTCCTAGGCACTTATTTGAACATATATTTAGACAATATATGCAATTAAAATTATAGGTCACCATGCATTTTGAGATTTAATATTGGTTTTTGGAACCCTACCATTACTACCATTATGCTTAATTTTTTTAATTTCGTTTGAACTTTTACAAAATGCTATATTTTCCCTATTTTATGTATCTAATAATAGACTTTTTTTAAAAAAGAATTTGAAAAAAAAAAAATATAATAAAAAAATACAACTAGACATCAAAAGCAAAATTCCTGTAAATGTTTAGGAAAATCCATCCAATAGTTTTAGTAGAGAAGTCGCCCAAAATGCTGCGCATGGAAAACTACAGAAAATGCCTTTAATATCATTTTTTATTTGTCTAATTTCATTTAGAAACAGCTGAGTGATCAAACGTACAAACGTCTTTTCAATTTACATTTATTTCGCATGACCCATTTTTTTGACGAGTACATTCAGTTGCATAAGTTAGAAAATATACTCCTATAACTCCCAGCTAAAATTCACTCGACTAAGCACTCTGAAAATCAATTAAACCCTTGGTGAAATTGAAATCAGATATACAAGCAATAGAAACGGTAACCAAACTCGTATTTGCTTGCGAATAGAAAGTATATTTAAGCGGTAAATAAACACGCAATATACAGTGAATATACACACACAGTTGAGTTTTCACTCGCCTAACACTCTGAAAATCAATTAAACCCTTGGTGAAATTGAAATCAGATATACAAGCAATAGAAACGGTAACCAAACTCGTATTTGCTTGCGAATAGAAAGTATATTTAAGCGGTAAATAAACACGCAATATACAGTGTATATACACAAACACATGATTCACTATAGGTGAATGTGATGGTTTGAAGACCAGCTCTTTAAAGTAGAGAATATTGAAGATTGGCTAACTATTAGAATCGACTATTAGTGTTACCCAATTGAGAGTAGCTTAGTGTATTTATTACACAAAGAGATTATACGATTGCACGAAAATCTCGCCAGGTCAAGAACTGGAGAATTGTAATAACATAGCATACACACTCAAAGCGATTACAACACGCAGTAACTGTTACAATACAACAAATTGCAACAAACTTACAATACACTGAAAACAGAGAATGTTCAGTAGGTGATTGTAACAGCATACACTACTCGATCGGCAGATGCCAACTTCTAGTATTCTGATACTAAATGAGTGTGAAAACGATCTAACATATACATATAAAGAGTGGAAGTGAATATATATACTAATACATAGTCCACGGTGACACACGATACCACACAGTTTAACATATACTGGTAGAGAATACACATGTAAAATTTACAAGGGTGGATATACGTGTTTACGGGCTAAAACGCCAAATATGTGAGTAACACAACGGTGCCTCTTTATGGCAGCTGACGAAGGAATTTTTATTCCGAAAGATCTTTTGCATACAGGATATTGTTTTCCTGGTAAAGTAGACACTGTTGTCCTAGTTAAAACACTTTGTAAGAGATTTAAACATAACTTATCTGAAGTATTATACTGCCTCCGTGATTTGAACACGGGGAAGGTAGTCTGTATGGTTAATACAGATACAGCTCACATATTAGTATTACACATAATATAGCTGAATACACTATACACTGTTTAGAGATAATCGCCTACTCTAATTGTGAACTTGGTGTGAGTACAGTATTAAGGATATACACATATGATAATCCGTTAAAATATACTGTAAAATGCAGAGAAAAACACTCGGGGTAAGATTCCCCAATGGGATCTCGCCAACTGGGAAGGCGAACCCTTTGAGGTCAGTTGGGTCTTCTGCTTTGGCCAGATGCTTGCAAACCCCCTCAACAAGTACGCATGCAAGTAAGTATACTACTACTACTACTACTACTGCTTATGATGATGATGATGATAATAATGATAATGATGATGATGATGATGATGATGTAATGATGATGCTTCTAGTTTTATACAAAGAAGTATTATATAAGCTGCAGCTTGCATTAATACTTAAATGCAATGAAAAGTGTGTCTGCACCAATATTATTTGTTTTTAACTTGACCATTACTTTCCACTTCGACTAGTTTAGACGGTAGTATGTATATACATTAAGTTTGACCCTTGATATTTCTTGATACAATACACATTACAAAATAATTACATGAAAGAAAAACAAAGTGAAATGGCATTAATTTCTGTTATAATATTTTCTTTATTTATACGAAGCAGAGGCAGGGTAGCATAACCACGTGAAAAAGCGCTCGATTTCTTCATAACTTTCTTAATATTTAACGAATTTTGTTAAAATAAAGCGAACATACCATTACAATAAGAGATTTTTTCTCCGCCGCAAAGGCAATTTGGTTCATTCAGTACTGTCTGAGATTAGCACTCCCAAAATGTACACGGGCATAGATTCTTTCGTTTCCAAGACTTTGGGAGGGCTTATTGCGGCGGATGAAAGAGCTCGCTTTGGAGGGGTATGTGCACTTTAGTTGAATGCAATTCGATAAATATTAAGGAAGTTATGAAGCGAACACTTACCTGAATCGAGTGTTTCGTTTACATTTTTTTGCCGTGAAACCGATCAAAATGTCACGTCGTTTCGCCACCCTTAGAGGGCACTCTTGAAGTATTTATCAAGCATTGAAATTCGCTTTCATATAGTTGAACAAAAGGTTAAATGTGTCTTCGTAATCCTACCTTAGATTTAAATATATTACGGGTACAGTATAATCAATAATTAGTAATATACGAAACAATTAGCCTTGAACTATTCAAATAAGTATCATTATGATGTGCATATAATAAATTACGCAAGTTTTATAGAAAACTAACGGGACTCCGCGAGTTAAAAAAAACGATATTAGGACGTGCTACTTTTCATGCTTGTTAAATACTTAGAGGATAACTACTTAGAGATTGCCGTTTGTCCCTTTAACTCTTAGACCATATCTTTCACCAGGTCTTCCTTTGGAAACGCCTGGATATTATTAGATTGGCGAATGTCTTTTGGCGGTCGGGCGTGTCAAACTCATGGTTTCCGCTCAATAAATAATGTTAGGAATGAGGTATTGTATTACGACGAAACTTGCTGGGTAGGTAGCTTATATGGAAACGAAGGTTGGGATTGCAATTGGGGTCACTGAGGTCAAGGTCAAGGTCGCTGTTACTGAAAATAGATGGTTTCCGGGCAATAACTTTAGTTAGGAGTGAGGTATTGAAGTGAAGCTTGTTATGTAGGTAGGTTATATGGAAAGAAATATTGAAACCAAACTTATGGAAAACCTGGTTTGGTATTGGATGCTTTGAATTAAAAAACATATCGTGAGAGAATAACAATTATTGTGCTCATCTAAACTAAAAGTGACATTCGATTATTTGGACTATTGTGAATAATTGAACCAGGAAAGAACCAGGAAAGACAAACTAAAATTTGATTAAAGGTGAACTTGACAATTTAGATTATAGGGACACTTCCCAATATTATTTGAACTTAATTCTTAAAAAGGATTTTAAAGAAATACTGCATCTAAGTTATTCGTATTCTGAGGTATTGGGACGAAACTTGCTATAAAGGAAGTTTGGAATTGCATTTTTGGTCATCGGGATAAAGGTCAAGGTTGCTGTTACTTAAAAATTAACAAGAGCACCGCCAGCGGGTGCCTGACGCTCGTCTGTTTATGGACCTTAACCAAAATTCAAAATGCACAAAAGAGTTATGAAACTTGATTTGCTGGGTGATGTCATGATGTAGAGCAAATATGCAAAGTTTCAAAGCTGTAGCTGAAATAGTTACAAAAAAAGTGGGCATTAACGCAAAACGTAACGTTCAGCAAAAGGGACATAACTTTTGCAAAATGCACAACAGAGTTGTGAAACTTGATTTGCTGTGTGATGTTATGATGTAGAACAACTGTGCAAAAAGCTGTAACTGTAATAGTTACTGAAAAAAGTGGACCATAACGCAAAACCTAACCAAAATTCTAAGTTCAAAAAGGGGCATACCTTTGGCAAAATGTACAACAGAGGTATAAAGCTTGATTTGCCGTGTGATGTTATAATTTAGAAGAACAATGCAAAGTTTAAAAGCTGTAGCTGTAATAGTTACTGAAAAAAGTGGACCTTAACGCAAAACTTAACCAACATTATAAGTTCAAAAAAGGGCATAACTTTTGAAAAATGCAAAACAGAGTTATGAAACTTGGTTTACTGTGTGGTGTTATGATGTAGAACACCTATGCAAAGTTTTAAAGCTGTAGCTGTAAGAGTTACTGAAAAAGTGGACCGTAACGCAAAACTTAACCGTAATTCTAAGTTCAAAAAGGGGCATAACTTTTGAAAAATGCAAAACGGAGTTATGAAACTTGATTTGCTGCGTGATGTTAAGATAAAGAACAACTATGCAAAGTTTCAAAGCTGTAGCTGTAAGAGTTACTGAAAAAAGTGGACCTTAATGCAAAACTTAACCAAGATTCACGCAGGTGACAACGACGCAGACGCAGCAGACGCAGCAGACGCAGACGCCGATCAAGTCATGACAATAATACTCATCTCGTTTTTTCAAAAGCAGACGAGCTAAAAATGGTTTCCGCAAAATAACTTTTGTTAGGAGTGAGGTATTGCGACAAAACTTGCTCGATAAGTATCACATAGAAAGGAAGGTTGGCATTGCATTTAGAGTCGCTGGTGCCAAGGTCAAGGTTGCTGTTACTATAAATAGAAAAATGTTTTCCGCTTAATAACGTTGGTAGGAGTGAGGTTGTTCGGAGTGAGGTATTGAAATAAAACTGTGTAAGTAGCTACTATGAATAGAAAGCTTGGGATTGCATTTGGGGTCACCGGGATAAAGGTCAAGGTTTTTGTTATAAAAATATAAAAATGGTACGCGCAAAATACGTTTTGTTAGGAGTGAGGTATTGCGACAAAACCCGTAGGACAGGTATCTTACATGGAAAGGAAGGATGGAATTATTTTTGGGTCACTGGTGCCAAGGTCAAGGTCGCTGTTACTAAAAATAGAAAAATGCTTCTGCTTAATAACATTTGTTAGGAGTGAGGTATTGCGACGAAACATGCTGGGTAGGTAGCTTACATGGAAAGGAAGAATGAGAATGCATTTGTGCTCGCGGAGTTCAAGGTTAAGACAGCTGTTACTTAAAACAAGATGCCCAAGAGGGCCTGCGGACGCTCTACTGGCTAAAACGGCTCTTATAACAAGGATTGTCGACATAAAATTCCCATCAGAACTTATTCTAAAAAACTGCAAAATCAACAGGGCTAGGCTGGCCTTAGATCGCTCATCTGGTAATCATGGACAATAAGTCGGCTATGTCTAGTCTGGCATGGGTATTTTTTAATTTGTCCCATTTCTTCTATGAATGAAATTTCATAAAAATTGGTGGAGGGGTTTATATTAACATCTCGAAACAAATATGGTAAAGATCAGATAAAAAATGAAGTAACTACAGATTTAACAAAGGAAAATACAATACAGCATTTTTCAACAAATCAATGGCCATAACTCTGTCATAACTAACAATATCTAGCTGGTTTTCGAAGTTGTCCAAGATTTCATTGATATACCGCGCTTTGCATAATTAGACATCATACTGAGGCTTCCTGCCATATTTCGTAGAAATCCAACAAGCCGTTTAGGAGGTAGCGCCGACAAGAAATTTAAAGTGAAAATGTCAAAGGGCCATAACTCCGTCATACATCAGCGAACTGGAACAAACGCGCGGTATGCACTAGACATCTTACCGATGCTTCCTGCCTAATTTCGTCGTCGAAACTGGAAAAAAAATGCAACAGGCACAACTAGAAATCATAGCAATGCTTCCTGCTAACACGGAGTTAACACAAAAAAAAAAAAAAAAAAAAAAAAAAAATGAAATAAAAAACAATCATTAATTTACATTGAACTATGAATGACGTAATTTTAGTATCACACAAAAAAAGTTCACTTTTTTTTTAATATAACTTTTTTATATCATCACTAGTGAAGATATAACTTTGCCGGAACTACTTTCTTGACATATTTGTTAAAAAACACACTGGTTTAAAGTTAAAATACTTTTTAATTTCTTCTTTTACGTAAAGTTATATAATAAACAGTATTATTAACAGCATACATTTGATACTGAATTAATGTCACTCCAGGAAAAAAGTGGATTGGTTAAAAAAACTCGTTCTTCAAATTAAAAAAACCAATTTTTTTAACCAAATTACCATTTTATTCCCTCTTGACATAAATTCAGTATCAAATTTAAACAAAAAAAAATATACTAATAAAAAACAAAAAAAAAGGTAAAACATCTGGTAAAGTTTGGTAAAGATCAGATGAAAAATGAAACCCCTATCGTATTAACGAGGCAAAATATAGCATTTTTAACTAAATCAAGGGCCATAACTCTGCTGTTACTAGTCTGATCTGGCTGGTTTTCAAACTTGTCCGAGCTTTCATTAATAATAACAATCTGTTAAAGTTTGGTAAAGATCAGATGAAAAATGAAGACCCTTGGACAGTAGAGCTAAACATCTTCAGCTCCAAAAGTAGGTCAAGGTCATAAATGAAATCCATGCGTCCAAAAAGATGCACTACCCAAGACACAACTATGTCAAAATAGAATATTTTTTCTTCCAAAGATTAAGCTATAAATTAGGTTTGAAACATCTAGTGCATAATTATAGTTCATGAGAAAGTGATGTAAATGTAACAATTAAAGTTATCTGCCCTTTGCTTGGATGGTGAAGGTCACTTCAACATTTGCTTTGTCACGTTGCGATGTACCACTCAAGATACAACTATAAGCAAAGTTTGAAAGGTGTAGTGCATACAGTTTGTGAAAAAGTGACCTAAACGCATCTTTGAACCTAAAACTTATTATGTTATTTGCCCTTTGCTTAGAGGGTCAAGGTCACTTCCACATTTGCTTTGTCACGTTGCGATGTACCACCCAATATACAACTATAAGCAAAGTTTGAAAGGTCTAGTGTATACAGTTTGCGAGAAAATGACCTAAACGCAAAACCTGAATGTTGACGCCGCCGCCGCCGCCGCCGGAAAAGCAACACCTATGTTTCCTTTTTTCTTCGAAAAGGCGAGACAAAAATGGTAAAAATGTAGTTCCGACATGTGATATCGCCACACCAGTGACGATATAGATTGTCACACCAGTGACGATATAGAAAGTGAACTGGTGTGACGATATCACTTTTGTCTGATACTAAATAATTGTCGCTGAGAAATCCTTATAAGTATATAATAAATAAATATAATGCTTTAGAATGCTTGGTCAACTGTTTAATTTAACGTTTTAATAAGCATATTCTGCCTTAAAATCTCAGCGGCTTTTCGTTTTTATTAACGCATGACAAACACGCTTTCCTTTTTTTTTATCATTGGGCGATTTTCTTCCAAAGTGTCCATATTCTTCTACATATTGACTGTATGGATAGCAAGTCTTTATAAATGGTGAAATAAGTTTCAGTTTATGCAGTAATTTATATTTGTATCATTGCAGAGAGTGGCTATGGAGTCAGAGGCAAAATGCTTGATATTATTAAATATATACTGAAAGAAAAAAGAAACGCGACACGGGAATTTCCGCTATATATTGTATATACTGCACACTTAATTCCATATATATTTCAAGGAAATCCCAAGATGTTTTGTAAAAAAAAGTTCAGTTAGAGAAAGGACCTAATTGCGCATTTACACACCATAACTAAGCAATATACCACATATGAACTTGAGATCTCAAAGGGTATAGAAGGAGTAAGCGTCACAAGGCCGAAACTCTGTAATAGTAAATTACTGCAAGCTCCCCATATTGTATCCCTGTGAATGGTCCCATATATAAAGGAGGAGAAAATTCGTTCTGTATATGTTGTGCCTAATCGAGTCCCTAAATGACCATACAAAATTAGAATCAAATCCATTCACACTTGGACAAGATATGTATTTATTTTCTGATTTTTGACCCAATTACACCCAAGGGGGTCCAGTGGGCGGAAACAAAATCTGAGACCTTGCTGCACCCCATTGGGTCATTATTTGTAGCCCCCTGTGGGATTTCAGGTTCTCTATATAGCATATTGCATATTTAAGAAAATCAAGTCCCATAAGTCTGGTGTTACTGGTCCGATCCGGCTGTTTTTCGAACTTGTCCGAGCTTTCATTGATATTAACACTCAGGCAAAATTTGGTAAAGATCTAATAATAAAAGAAAGTGATAGAGTGTTCACAAGGCAGAAAACGGCATTTTTCAGAAAAACAAAGGCCATAACTCTGGTGTTACTGATTGATCCGATCTAGCTGGTTTTCGAACTTATTTGAGCTTCACTGATATTAACAATCTGTTCAAGTTTGGTAAAGATCAAATAATTAATGAATGTGCTAGAGTGTTCTAATCCGATCTGGCTGGTTTTCAAGCTTGCCAGAGCTTTCATTGATATAAAGAACCTTGCAAAGCTTGGTAAAGATCCGATTAATAATTAAGGCCCTATCGTGTTCACAAGGCAAAAGTTATCGGACGGCTTTTTAATTATTGACGGACGACGGACGATGGATAACTCGCCAGCCTATAAGGGTCTAAAAATAGGTCAAATTGCACGACGAAACCATCTAATTGATATGGAAGTTCTAATGAATTATATATGTAATCTTGCAAGTCGACGTTTTTTTTCTAGTTTCATTTTAATATTTGTGACTTGTTTAATATTTCGTGGTGCTGAAGAAATAGCGGCTTCACCATCTACGGCAAGTTTTAAACCATTGAATACTTTTGTGCCGGGGTTTTCTTTTAATAAACGTTATTTTATGTTTTAAATCTGAAAACGTAATGATCTAATATAATAAACCTTTTTTCTGAATGTTTACTATTTCCATGAACAATTGGTTATAAGCAGATTCGTTACCAAGATAGTGAAATAAAAACAATATTCGTGGCGTATAAATTCGTTAGATCTTTTCCCATTTTTGGTCTTTTTATCATCCACTTCACATTTTATTTTTATTCGATGTGTTACTCTGACAACAACAGGGTTTGACTTTGGATGTTTTTCTACTCCGTCATTAACCCACTGGTAATGATCGCAACGTCGATCTGTTTTATTTTTTTTTGTATCAGTTATTATGAGTTGTTCATCTTTGGAGCAAATCGGTGATACAGTTGAAATATAGTCTTTATTCAAAGACCCATTTTCACATCGTTTTAAAATATCCTACGCTTCAGAGGAATCTAGTTTTTCTAAAACATTATCTTGAAATATTGGCATTTCGTCAGAACCACCACACTGTATCCTCGTTCGACACGGAAAACTTGTCGGTGAAGTTGTTGAAGATGGAGACGGCGTCAGTGAAGTTGTTGAAGATGAAGACGGCGTTGGCGAAGTTGCTAACGATGGAGACGGCATTGACAAAGTTGTTTATGTTGGAGACTGCGTCGGCGAAGTTGTTGAAGATGGAGACGGCGTTGGCGAAGTTGTTGAAGACGGGCGTTTACGACGAATTCTTCGCTTCAATTTTACTTTTGCTGGCTGTGGTGGTGTTTCTGTGTGAAAGTCACTGACAACTTCGTGTGTAGCGAAAACGTGCAGAGATGTAAATATATTTGTAAGAATAATGTCTGTTGCATTGTTCGTTGAAGAAGTGCGTGATGACACGGGTATTAGGCCTTGAGCCAGGACCCAACATTTTCGATATTGTTACCAACTCAATGGACACATTCTACCATCACTTTTTGAAAAGAGCAATGTATATAGATTACATTTTTCCATGATAGCAATCTGGAACAGGTAGCTTATATAAAGAAAAATCCAATATTAATAGGTTATCATTGTAGAGCTTTCGTATAAGATTTTGATGTTCTTTTTTGAATGTCATGCTTGTGTGAATAAATATTGATGTACTTTTTAAAGATGCACTTAAGTTTACAATTCATTAAGTTACATAAAGCGTAAATAAGCTAATTTTTAGCACTGAATTCAGTTTAAAATCTCTATTTTGCTTCAAATTAGAAGTCAATTTACTCCACCCACTATTGACACATTTTTATGCATTTAGTTTAGTCGATATATTTTACATTATATGTGTAAACTTGTAAGAATCGGTAATTTTCTACATGATTTAAATAATATTATAATATGAATAAGGGACTGTTATGATAGATTGATGGAATTAAGTACAAAGCAATGTTCATGGCATTGCACATATATGTTCAGTAAGTCTGATAAGTTGAGACACGTGCCAAACTAGAAGTATAAGCCTTCTTCAAGGTAACTGCAACATAAATAGTATTAACCTGTTCTGATATATACATATATTGCACAGACGACACACAGTCCAAAGGATTCTAGATAAAGGGAATGTGCGGTTTAACGTGTTTTTTTTTAAACAAAAGTCTATTTTATGGGTAATTGCGTCATGGTAATACTTATTATGATTACGCATTTGGATTATGTATTACACATAAATACATGAATTAAACATTGCATATTGCAACGTAAAATCTTAAAAGTTGTCAATTTTAATACTTTTTAATTACAATTTATGCATATTTTAAAGATTTTTACACCTGATTTACCCCACCCATATACAACACAATGCAGAATTCTGCATATGAAATGTAAAAATAGTAGTATATGCATTTGCAAGAACCATTTTTGTGTTACTGAACAAATAATCGACAAAGATGAATTGATTTGAATTGAGGTTTTACGGCGCACCAACACAAACATGTTATATGGCGCCAACAGGAATGAACATTCGATCCGGCTCTCTCTTCATTAACATCTAGATAAAAATATGCAGAATGTGCCTAGAACCTTCTTACCTGCAGAACTGCAGAGTTGCTGCAAATTCTCTAGTAAACACTCCATTTTTTTCCGCTGGAGTCACGATCACTGCCACCTCTGAAGTAGCACCTGAAACAATACAGGTTTCGTGATGAAAATAATGAACAAAAATGACTAAATGAACATGAATTCGGGGAAATTTTACCCCTCTGCCTTGATAAGCAGTGGTCATATTCTTGCCCGGGAACTACACGGCGTCGACGAAGAAATATCTTTATGGTGATACCCAGATCACTGTACTAACTACTTACCATGGCAACTATTTGTTAGTATTGGTGCAGTTGTTACAATATCACCTGCTTAGGTTCTGATGTTCTCCGTACTTGATTTGGAGTATGGAATTAACCTAGGATAGTAAGCATAACCCCTACTTTTGTAGGTGGAATGATTAATTACCTAAAAAGAAGGCGTATTGCCAATGAAGAGAGAGAGGGTGTGTGTGTGTGTGTGTGTGTGTGTGTGTCTGTGTGTGTGTGTCGGGTGGGGGATATATAGGCATTTAGGAACCTGCCCTACTGACGAATAGACACCTATGTTTCTTTAACATGATGGAGAAAACAAACAAGCGATGCACGGGATCATCTGGTTTACGTCCCCATACGATGGACGAGGGTAAAAGTGTCTTGCCCAAGAACACACCGACAAAATGCACTGGCTCCGGTGAGGCTTGAACCAGGGTCCTCTGAATTTAAAGTCCCCCGTGCTATCCACTGCTTCAACAGGCTGTATTCGCTCAATCAGGATGACTGCATTAGAATACATACATCTAAAATGTTAATACGTCATTAAGGTTATATCCAAGAAGATGGGTTCACAACGGTCTCTCTTATCTAGCAAGTTAGCATCAAGTTCATGTATGTCGAGTTGCAATATGCCTGCAAGCCTTATATATGCCCAGCTCATTGCTATTTTGATAAACTTGGCAATTAATGCCTTGGGATAAAAAAGGACAATTAAGAATATTCAGTACATATTATCTCATTTAAATAATATAACTTAATGTGACAATATAACATAGATTTAAGATAAAAAAAAATTAAACGCTTCCAGATAAGAATCGGTACCCAGTGCATCGAGATATATTACATTTAGTGATCACGGTTAGTTTACTGATGTTTACTCTAAAAGCTATATCCGACATACAGGTGCTGTTGCAGTTAAAGTAGCTATCCCGCTTACAACAGCCACATTTTACAACATATATATATACATCGTTTCTAAACCTACTGACCACGAGGTATATACATAACTTACATCGTTTGAGAATCAAAACTCTATAGATACAATATAAAAAGCTTTAACCAGCCAGACAAAAAAAACAAAAATGGATAAATCATTTTACACTTATTCAATCACGGGTATTATAAGAACCCATGAATAAACATATACTTTTAAGCGACACATATGCATTATTATATGAGCTGAACACCTGGATAGAGTTTTGATAAACTGTTTTTGTAGTGTAATTTTGTCGTAATTTGGCGGGTTATTTTAAAATTTGTATAACAAACACCTAAAAATCAACAGTTAAACCGCAAAATGCCTTTTCCTTCTTTTTTTTTTTTTTTTTTGCAATAAGTTGAAAATGCAGTGGTCTACTTTGTGATTTTAGTTCGTGGATTTATTCAGTATGCGATTTGTAAACATGGTTAAGTCTTCATAATGGAATACCTTATCAAAAGTCACATTCTCTATATATTCCAGTTCGCTTAAAACGATTTTATGAAAAGTGTACAACTTCAAGCCGTAAACAAGAGACCCACTCGCCTTGTCTCAAAGTGCTCTCATGTTTTAAGAAACAACAACAAATTCTTTATATAAATCTGTAAAACCGTGACCCCGTAGTTTGCCATATTTGACCCCATTGTCGCCATTTGAACAAACTAGGTAGAGGATCATAAGCTTATGGTACATGCGAACTATTATTTAGCTTTAAAAGTATCAGAGAAGCTGTTTGAATATGTTTTCCTATATAATTCAATGTTATAGTGTGACACCCGGGATAGGACCAAATTTGATTCCAGGCTTGATTCAAGGGACACCATTTAAATTATTTGATACAGGACAATAATCTTAAGCTACATGTAGCTTATTAGACCTCTAGCTCTTGTAGTTTCAGAGAAGAAGATGTTTATAGACGTTCCTTCATAACTCTATGTAAATATGTGACCCCCGGAACCGGGGGAAATTTGACCATAAGATCACCATTTGAACAAAATAAATTAGTAGAGATCAATACTCTTATGCTACATGCATCGTATTAAACCTCCAGCTCTTGTAATGTCAAAAAAAGAATATTTTATGGACTTTCCTATATAACTCTTTGTAAAACTTTGACCCCAGAACCGGGCCATAGTTGGACACAGAGTCACGATTTGAACAAAAGTGGTAGAGAACCATAAGCTTGTACAATATGCAAAATAGTAGACCTCTTGCTCTTTTTTTTTTCAGAGAAGAGATTTTAAAGATGTTTCTATATGACTCTATGTAAATATATGACCCCTGGGTCGGAGCCAAATATGACCCCAGGGTTAACATTTTAACAAAAATGCTAGTGGACCATAAGCTTATGCTTCATGCATAATATGGGACCTCTAGCTCTTACAGTTTTAGAGAAAATTATTTATTTTTAAAGATATCCTATATAACTCTATGAAAAATGTTTACCCCCGGGGCTGGGCCATAGTTGACCCTGGGGTAACCATTTTATAAATACTTGGTAGAGAACCCTAAATGTATAATACATGCAAAATATTAGACCTGTAGCTCTTCTAGTTTCAGCGAAAACGATTTTTTAAAGAAACAAGAGTTTTTCTTAAAAGGGGGAGATAACTCTAATAACAGGAATCAGCTACCCTGTTCACACTGCTATCATGGATTTTTGTTTCTCTACAAGGTACTCAATAACATGGTACTAGTAATAATTTGTCCCTTGAGATGGTAACAAAAAAGTGCATGGCTCACGGTCTATAGTGTGCGAGATGGTGTATTGACTGACTGTGTCATTGTTTCGTGACCAAATTCAGATGCTTTGTAAATGTAGTTGTGTGTGACAGTGTTTTTCTGAAATGCTTATGGGATGGCACTTGGCGAGTCTCTTTCTGCGTCGTTACCGGTCTAAAAGTGTGTGACTGTGTGAGTATAGACAGGCGGCTTAATGATGTTGATGAATAATGTTCAGGTGGCTGTGGCAGTTACGGCTACTCTTCTTCCGCCAAAGGAACTACCTGTACTGAATAAGTGTCTGGTAGTAACGGTTGGTATACGTATATGTATGTACTGTTGCTGTTGCTGCCTCGATGTCGTAAACGGCATCCAGGATGATGTCCATCACCATCTGGTTTCCTTAGTAGCTTAGGTGTAGTCCGTCAGCTGGCAACATCTCCCTGTTTATGGCATCCGCCTGATAAATTGAAGGTGGCTGATCAGTGGAACTGCCTCTCGTACATGTGGACCTTTGATAAGCCTCTGTTGATATCAATGACCACTGAACTGACCTTCGTCAGAGTGTATCGGAAAGTTTGCTGACCACATGAAACTTCGTACTGGCACGTGGCGGTATTTCAGGCACAAGAACATATGTGCTGTAAGTAGAAATGTATTTCATAATGTACATGTATGAATACGTATAATCAGTGTTCCTATTTGTTTGATATTATACTTACTTATCTATATAATGAGGGAAAAAGGTTTAGCAAGTTTTTTTAGATGAAATAATACTGTATACAAGATATACTGACATTTTGGGACTTTACGGGATTGACCCCAGTACTTTCATTTATTCGTTACGTCATTAAGATGTTCGACTGTTATTGATGTGTGTTTAATACAATATTGTGTCCATGGCAGTAGTTTCTTGATTTTACAACCAAAAATGTATTATTTCCAGGGTGCAACAAAGACTTGCTAAACTTTTTTCTCTCAGTATATATATATAAGACATTACGATATATCTTTTTAATTATTGAAAATGATATCTCATTCTCAGCTAATGTTCCTTTACAATTTTTTTTTGCATATTTATAAATGCTAATTATATTGCACCAATTACTTATACTTAAAGCTCAGAAAGAATAACGAAGAAAATTTGAAAATTTGAAAACTTCAAAGTGTATATAATTAGTAAAAATATAAGCAAACAGATTTATAATGAAAATGATAGTGAGAGACCTTTTAATCCCGTAAAGGTTGACGCGTCTGTGAGTGCACAATGAGTAGATGTGTATTCCGCGGATATTATATGACTTTGAGCCTTTACTTCGAATAAAGACTAGTTTCCCTATTTTTGCAAATGTGTCTTCAATTTCCTTTCTTTTTTCTTTCACCTTACTTCAAAAAGCATTGGACTTCACTATCAAATCCATTTTCATTCTTCTATTCTCAGCTTTCCGAGACAGATCATTTGTTTCTCGTAGCAAAGCCTCGGCACTCGTAGCTTTCGTTTACCTTCCCTCAAGTGTGTGAGTGCCTCCTGAATATACTCCTTTCTCAATTCATTTGTACTCAGGTTTCTTTTCATCATCCAAATGATTCTTTTACCTGGTTCTGGCACCTCTACATACATCCAATATCTTGGTTACAGAACTATTTGCGTAACATCCAATTTATTTTTCTTGATCTTTTTCAGTCGCTTTCTCACTAGACTTAGAATATGTGTCTCAATTGGATGGATTGTGTAGAAGACCATCATTAACCATTCTGTAAAAGTGAGGCTTTCTTTGCTGATATTTTTCTTTAGGATGTCTTTATTGGTAGAGAAACATCTCTCTACTGATGACTGTCCATGTGAAAGGATCAATAACATGTTGACAACATTCCACAGTGTGCTGTATTGTTCATTATTTCCCATCAGGCTGTGACAGATGTCATCCAGCCTACTGGGCTTACAGTTAAAGCTGTGTAATGCTTCTGCATGATGAACCGCTATCGCTAACCCATAGTTTGAATTGTTGGAGAGCTTCATCCCATTTTCTTGGGGACAACCACTTATTGTGATTAAGTTTCTGTAAGATGGCTTCCATCTTGCTCTGCAGCAAATCCAACTTCTACCTACTTTATTTGCAGATACAATGTTCTCTTTCATCTGAATGTCTACCTTTGTAAGACTCTTAGCTGTGGCCAGCACGGGTTTCTTAATGAAACTGCCAAGTAGAATTTTTAGAATGTTTTGAAGTTCATCATATTTGAATGGCATCTTCGGTTTTTCTGTTTGGAACACCTCTAGCAAAAGGAACCAACACTTTGGCAATGGATACAAAGAAATCAAAAATTGAATCCTGGGTGAACTCCGTACGTTTACATAAGACTGGCACGTTGGTCGTTTGCTTTTACTCAGCTTCTACATAGTTTTTCACATTTGGTAAAATCTGAATTGCTCTCTCTCTCTCTCTCTCTCTCTCTCTCTCTCTCTCTCTCTCTCTCTCTGCAACTGACAATTTAGAAATTGCAATATTATATATTAGCCCCGCATGGGTCAGTTCCCTGGCGGAGTCATGTTGTCCTTCATATTATCTCCCTTTGCGGTTGCTGTCCCAACCTAACCTGGTGTGTTAACTGGAAGTAAAACCCCATTTCATTATTGTTTTCATTAATTACAATTAATCTTCAGTAGAAGACATGCCGCAATATACTGATTTATCATGCAGATATGCACTTTTCTGCCTAATAAAGGGGTGACCTAATCAATTTTGCTTTAATTAGGCACTGACCAAGAAAGCAAATCAATGCGGAATTCCTCGGCGTTTATTGTACGTAACATTATCTGACGTCATGCATAAAACCAACAAAAAACAACAACATGGCGACGTCCTCGATAAACGTAACAATCTGAGAAATAGGTAATAATAGTAATTCATACAGGTATTGTGGAAAATCTACATGATAAATAGAATAGTATGTCAGTGCCTTTTACTATCCAGTTTATTAGGCTCGGCACGAAAACGAAGAATGGTTCGGCAGTGACATAATATTCTCTATTTTTGTTTATAGAACTGTCTAATTGTATACACTGCAGTACATATCCATCAATTTGTTTTGCTTGGGATTTTTTTCCTCACCCGAAACAATAATTGAAATACTTGTTTCAATGTTGTCAAATAAGTCGCCTACTCCTCTTAAATGGACAATGTCCGTAAGTAAAGAATATGTTAAGCATAAGCAATTTTTTATTTAGTGAAATATAGACATGGAAAAATAAGCACAGACCCAAATAAGTATGTAGTAATAAATTCGTTAAATTGAAGAAAAAAAATGATTTCGTTGAAATCCGGCCAAATGAAGGCCATATCGCCTTAAAGAGGCAAAATACAGCATTTCTAACTTAATCAAGGGCCATAACTCTGGTGATACTAGTCCGATCTCGCTGGGTTTTCAAACTTATCCGCGTTTTCGTTGATATTAACAATTTGTGCAAGTTTCGTAAAGATCAAATAATAAATGAAAGTGCTAAGTGGTCACAATTCAGGAAATGGCATTTTTCATCAAAACAAAGGCCATAACTCTGGTGTTAATAATCCGATCTGGCTGGTTTTCGAACTCGTTCGAGCTTTTGTTGATATTAACAATCTGTGCAAAATTTGGTAAAGATCAAATAATAAATGAAGGTGCTAGAGTGGTCACAAGGAAGAAAATGGCATTTTTTAGTAAAACAAGGTCCATATCTCTGGTGTTGTTGATCTGATCTGGCTTTCAGTTTAACTAAGTGATGCGTTTCTTTTGTGTTTCGGTGTAGTATTTAGGTCTATGTCTATACTGAATAGTCTGTGATGCAGTTTCTGAGATATGAGCTTACCGAAAAAGGTTAACTAACGGTTCTGAGATATGAGCTTACCGAAAAGGTTAACTAACGGTTACGGTAAGGCTTAGTAGAATAGCTTGCATTTTCTGCGAAAAGTCGAGCTGAAGAAAGGCATGTGACATCATAAATCGCTCCGGCCGCATGTCCTAAATACGAGACTCTAGTAGATGACATTTCGCATGCAAGTCAGATAACTCTGCAACATATTTGACAATGCCCCTTTTTGTACTTCTTTGTTTAAAAGCTTCTTCATGCAATCTTAACCAAACTTTGCCCAGGATCCATTAATACCGCAATTTTTAATTTCATTGTATCCATTGCCAAAGTGTTGGTTCCTTTTCTAGAGGTGTTCCAAACAGAAAAACCGCTGATGCCATTCAAATATGATGAATTTCAAAACATTCTAAAAATTCTACTTGGCAGATTCATTAAGAAACCTGTGCTGGCCACAGCTAAGAGTCTTACAAAGGTAGACATTCAGATGAAAGAGAACATTGTATCTGCAAATAAAGTAGAGGTTGAATTGGCTACAGTGCAAGTTGTTGACAAGCAAGCCAGTCAGCTTTAAGTGCTTGATTTCCAAATGGAGAGAATGTCCACATAAATATTCAGTTGTGAGGGCACTGAATGGGTTGGATCTAAGATGCACTGCAAGCAATTCACAGAAAGCATCTGAAAAGATGGAAGCCATCTTACAGAAACTTAATCACAATAAGTGGTTGTCCCCTAGAAAATTGGATGAAGCTCTCCAACAATTCAAACTATGGGTTAGAGATAGAGGTTCATCATGCAGAAGCATTACACAGCTTTAACTGTACGCCCAATAGGCTGGATGACATCTATCACAGCCTGATTGGAAATAATGAACAATACAGCACACTGTGGAATGTTGTCAACATGTTATTGATCCTTTCACATGGACTGTCATCAGTAGAGAGATGTTTCTCTACCAATAAAGACATCCTAAAGAAAAATATCAGCAAAGAAAGCCTCACTTTTTACAGAATGGTTAATGATGGTCTTCTACACAATCCATCCAATTGAGACACATATTCTAAGTCTAGTGAGAAAGCGACTGAAAAAGATCAAGAAAAATAAATTGGATGTTACGCAAAAAGTTCTGTAACCAAGATATTGGATGCTTGTAGAGGTGCCAGAACCAGGTAAAAGAATCATTTGCATGATGAAAAGAAACCTGAGTACAAATGAATTGAGAAAGGAGTATATTCAGGAGGAACTCACACACTTGAGGGAAGGTAAACGAAAGCTACGAGTGCCGAGGCATTGCTAAGAGAGACAAATGATCTGTCTCGGCAGGCTGAGAAAAGAAGAATGAAAATGAATTTGATAGTGAAGTCCAATGCTTTTTGAAGTAAGGCGAAAGAAAAAAGAAAGGAAATTGAAGACACATTTGCAAAAATAGGGAAACTAGTCTTTATTTGAAGTAAAGGCTCAAAGTCATATAATATCCCCGGAATACACATCTACACATCTACTCATTGTGCACTCACAGACGCGTCAATCTTAACGGGATTAAACGTCTCTCACTATCATTTTCATTCTAAATCTGTTTGCTTATATTTGTACTAATTCTGAAGTTTTCAAATTTTCAAATTTTCTTCGTTATTCTTTCTGAGCTTTAAATATACGTTATTGGTGCAATATCATTAGCATTTAGAAATATGCAAAAACAAATTGTAAAGGAACATTAGATGAGAATGGGATAACATTTTCAATAATTAAAAAGATACTCGTATATCGTAATGTCTTATATATATATACTGAGGGAAAAAAGTTTAGCAACTTTTTGCTGCATCCTGGAAATAATATATATTTGGTTGTAAATTCAAGAAACTACTGCCATAGACACAATATTTTATTAAACACACATCAATAACAGTCGAACATCTTAATGACGTAACGAATAAATGAAAGTACTGTGGTCAAGCCCGTAAAGTCCCAAAATGTCATATTTCATCTAAAAACACTTGCTAAACCTTTTCCCCTCATTATATTTAAGTAAGTATGATATCAAACAAATAGGAACACTGATTATACGTATTCATACATGTACATTATGAAATACATTTCTACTTGCAGAACACATGTACTTGTGCCTGAAATACCGCCACGTGCCAATACGAAAAAGAGTATGATAATGGACCTTTGGAAACGACCGAAAACGACACATACGAAATATTGCAGTCTCGGTTTGATTGAGACAACAGTTCATGAGCGGTAGTGAAAGTTTCATGTGGTTAGCAGACTTTCCGATACAACTCTGACGAAGGTCAATTAGTGGTCATTGATATCAACAGAGGCTTATCAAAGGTCCGCATGTACGAGAGGCAGTTCCAGCTGATCAGCCATTGTGAATTTTATCAGGCGGGTGCCATAAACAGGGAAATGTTGTCAGCTGACGGACAACACCTGTGCAATGAAGGAACCCAGATGGTGATGGACATCATCCTGGATGCCGTGCCGTTTACAACCTCGAGGCTACCGTTACTGCCAGACACTTACTCAGTACAGGTAGTTCCTTTGGCGGAAGAAGAGTAGCCGTCACTGCCACAGCCACCTGAACATTATTCACCAACAGCATTAAGCCCTCTGTCTATACTCCCACAGTCACACACTTTTAGACCGGTAACAACGCAATAAGAGACTCTCTGCAAGTGCCATCCTGTAAGCATATCAGAAAAACACTGTCACACAGAACTACATTTACAAAGCATCGGAATTTGGTCACAAAACAATGACAATACTGAGTCAGTCAAAACACAATCTCACACAATAGTCGTGTCATCACGCACTTCTTCAACGAACAATGCAACAGACATTATTCTTACAAATATATTTACATCTCTGAACGTATTCGCTACATACGAAGTTGTCAGTGACTTTCACACAGAAACACCACCATAACCAGCAAAAGTAAAATTGAAGCGAAGAATTCGTCGTAAACGTCCGTCTTAAACAACTTTGCCGTCGCAGTCTCCGACTTCCAACAACATTGTCGATGCAGTTTCCATCTTTACCTACTTCGCCAACACCGTCCTTTATCTTCAACAACTTCACGGACGCCGTCTCCATCTTCAACAACTTCACCCTCATAATAATTGATACTAACAAAAATAAATCAGATCGACGTTGCGATCATTACCAGTGGGTTAATAACGGGAAGAAAAAAACATTCCAAGTCAAACCATGTTGTTGTCAGAGTAACACATCGAATAAAAATAAAATGTGAAGTGGATGATAAAAAGAGCAAAAACGGGAAAGTGTCTAATGAATTTATACGCCACGAATATTGTTTAACACGGGAAAACGGATACTTTCTATTTCACTATCTTGGTAACGAATCTGCTTATAACCAGTTGTTCATGGAAATAGTAAACATTCAGAAAAAAACGTTTCTTAGATTATTACCTTTTCAGATTTAAAACATAAAAGGAACGTTTATTAAAAGAAAACCCCGGCACAAAAGTATTCAATGATTTAAAACTTGCCGTAGAGGGTGACGCCGCTATTTCTTCAGCTTTGCGAAATATTAAACAAGTCACAAATATTAAAATGAAAATAGCAGAAAACCGTCGACTTACACCCTATCATTTTGCAACGTACTCATGCTTGGTGGTGGACCCTTTTACAGTTCGCCACTTTGCTTTCCTCTTTAATTGTACGATGACCGGACAGACTGTGGACCCCATGATGACGCCTACCTAAAGCCCAATGGGAGGTGGCGTTTGATGTTTGTCTATGATCTTTCTTGTCGTGCCCTTAATGGTTTATTCTCTTGTTGCTCTGGCTTCTGCCAAGTCATTGAGTACCTTCATTGTGGCTTTCTAGGCTATTGGCTTTTTGTATTATATTTACACGAGCATATTTGTGTTTTACTTATATTGCCTATTGATGCTGCCTTGTTGGTTAGAGATGAGATCATGGCGGGTATTTCTTTATTTACACTGTCCTGTTTTAATGGGATGACAGTAGGGTAAGTGTGATGTTTGGTGCACCCTAGAACCGGTTTAAACCCCCAGTGGCCTTTGTTGCCACTGACCGTTCCAATGCGGTAGCCCTATTGTAAACCCTTTTGTGTTTGTGATGTCGTTTGCATTTTTTATTACTTTTGCCTTCTATTTTGTCTGTTTGCGTGTTTGTTTTTGTGTTTTGGGGTTGACTGTCGTCCTTGAATGCTGCTTTCCCTGTCCGATATTGTATCTTTCTTTACAAGATTACGTATATACCCAGCAAACATACAACGTTATTACAACGTTATGGTTTGGTTGTATTGTGGTCAGGTTGTCATATAACGTTACCTGGACGTTGTGGCTACGTTACGCGTTCGGTTTTTACAAAATTTTCAGGGATTTCAGTATTTCATTGGAATGTGTGTTAAATATAATTCAGATATCCAAAAAAATATTATTAGACCCGATTTTATTTTTTCCCATTCGAGTCATAACGTTGTATAAACTTTCAACAACGTTATAATGCAACGTCCATGCAACGTCCATACAACGTTATGGAACAACGTTATTACAAGGTTGTATTTAGGTCCCAACACAACTTATATATATTAATAACCTCCCTTTATAAAATATATTTTGATAATGTATCCTTTTTTGTATATTCATATTTTTTATCATTGTGTGTTTTACCAAATTTGTATCTACTTATGATATCACTTCAAATAAGTATAATAAATAAGAAAACATAATATTCAAAACCAATGTAACATTATATATGAGTCAAATATGTACAGTATAGAATAAACTTGGATTATATAAGAGACATAGACTTTTGGAGAGTCTCTGAGAAATACAAAGTATCTGCAAAAGAGAGATACTCTCAAAAGAGATAGAGTCTAGTGTGTTTGTTTTTTTACAAGTTACAATCCAAGAGGAGGATTTATAATCAAGATTTCTATTTGAGTGACTATAAACCTTAGAAATGAGGAGGATTTCTAAGGTTTATAGTTCCTCAAATAGAGGGACTACAAACCTTAGAAATCCTCCTCTTGGATTGTAACTTGTAAAACATAACAATATTGTTATTTTTTCCGAACAAATATGTTAGTGATTATGAAAAAATGAAGACATAAATAAGGCTTATAAATCTTTAAACCATCAGAAACTCACATTGGCCATCCATTTTCAACCGGGGTTTAACCGAGGAATAGTATCACCCAGCAGCCTGTCAGTTCAAAACGCAATATCAACCTTTAGATTTTTCCTATTCAGTAGCTTTCTGTCTGTGAAAAGCATGCCCAACTTAATATCAATAGTTTCTCTTAAGTTCACATGGGTGGCTGATTTATATATATTTAGTGATTGCTAGATTTATTGGTAGCAGTAGCATGTGTATAAGTTTACACAGTCAAGGTATTAGCTCAATCAACCAGAGCTTACTTTGGATGTTCCTTTGATATGTATGCAATTTATCTTGCAAAAAATACAATAACAAAACACCACATCCAGCAATAACTATTTTCAATTAAAACACACACACACATTTACACAAATATATATCATTACAAAAATTACAAAAAGGGTGGTTTGGGTTGCTGTAGGGATGATGGATGCCAATATTTATAAAACAAGCACATAGATGATCTATAGAAACTCTCGTAAACGTAACATTGTGGTCAGGGAAATTTACATCATCTTCTGTGTGGGAACCCTGTATACTCTTTTGCTGTTTTCATTCTGCCAACGTGTATTGTAGACACGCGCTTACAGAGCATAAATACAGTTACGTGTCTGGACGCACGCATCTCGACCCATGTTGGATCTCATGATATAAATAGTTAATGCATATAAGAGATCAGCCACCATCTGACCGCGTAAAATGTATACTATCATTGGCGATGAGCTACTTCACTGCTTTTGTGTATAATGAAAGCACGTGATTTTGTTTATATACTACAAAAGCATGTGACTCAGCCAAACCACAATGCCTCAGCTGATGACAGTCAAACTACAATTGATTTGAATTTTATATAAAGTCTCACTAGTGTTGTTAATCACACATTTGTAACGCTTTTTATTAATTTGCTTGTAAAAACTTCTCAAAATGTTTTAATTTCTGTCTAGGAGTATGTCAGTTGATGTTAACTCATTTGTTTCAGGGTCTGAGGCTCCTATTGAACTCTCTTCATTTGGTACAGTGCTGAAAATATCAATAATAAATTAACATATCTACGAGCACTCATTTCTGTAGAAAATATTCTCTAATCTCATTATAAAACAAACAAACATTTCTTAATCATTATTAATACAAACAATATCTTCCATATCCTTACAATTTAAAATTATTTATCGATTTTTTTCACAAGTGCAAGATTATATAAATGTGAAACGAAACTATGTACAATCTCATTAAAATCAAATCCTAATTACCCTTGATACTCTCCGCTATAGGCCTTAGTAGTGTAGAGTATCGTAGCGTGATAAAGGGTTTGATTTTAATGAGATTGAACTATGTACATTTTGTAATAATTCAAAAGAAACTTCGTTACATTTATTTTATGAATGTATGTCAGCCAAGAACATATACAGAGGGAAAAAAAGTTTAGCAAGTTTTTGTTGCACCCTGGAAATAATACATTTTTGTGGAAAAACAAAGGAAACCAGGATTACCGTGCGTATATGCTCTCCAAACATACATCTTGACGGTGCTGTATGTTTTTTATAGCGGAAAGGTCATTAATTATACCCCGCTTTCACAAAGTGAAGTGGAGGCTATATAGGACTCACAACACTATTATCTCCCTTGAATACTCTTGCCATACAGATGAAGGAGGTAGAGGTGTAACACGCCCATTGACTTTTGCTTTGAGTTCAGTATGAATTAACATTTAAATGCCATGTTGTCATTCATATCTAGGCCCAAATTAAAAATGAATAACTTACATTCTCATCACAAATGGCACATATGCTGCCAAAAAATCCACAGAAAAGTGGGAGTCATTATCTTCTAAGGAAGAACTTGTCTCATGAATGAATGCTCCCTTTTAAAACATAAACACTGAGATGCCGAAATATTGTATTCATGCACTCATTTCCATATAAGCAAAAACAATTAAAAACTCACAATTTTAACTTGACACTGCTTGAAAAATGTAACAAATAGATAAAAAAAAAGTGATATAACGAAAAATGGCACTTTTAATTAGTAAAAATGCCTTTTTTTATACGGGACATATTGTGGTATAGGGTTGTCAGTTCGTCTGTCCGTCCGTAAACAGTTGAGTATTCCCGACGATAACTCCAAAAACATTACACATACTCATGAAACTTCATAGGTATATTGCCCTAGTTAAGAGTAGGATCCCTATTGTTTTTGGGGTCAGTAGGTCAAAGGTCAAGGTCACCGTGACTTTATATAGAAAGACGAATTTTGGATGATAACTTCGAAACCATAACACCTACACTCATGAAACTTTATAGGTACATTGCCCAAGGTGACAGGAGGATACCTATTATTTTGGTAGGTCAAAGGTCAAGGCCACCATGACCGTACATAGAAAAACGCATTGCAGGCAATAACTTCGAAACCATAACACCTATACTCATGAAACGTCATAGGTACATTGCCCTATGTGAGAGGAGGATGCCTATTGATTTCGGTGTCAGTAGGTCAAAGGTCAAAGTCACCGTGACCGTATATAGAAAAAAGTTTTCAGACGGTGATCTTTGAAACCATAACCCCTACACTCATTAAACTTTAAAGGCGAGGGTATCGTCACCTTCAGTGATATAATGCCACCATAATGGAAATTGTTCACATCATAAGAAAAGTAACCACTTCATAATGTAAAGTAACCACGTCAGAATGAAAAATAACCACATAAGAAAAAACGTAACCATCAAAATCGCGTTTGACGTTCCAAAGCATTCATCATACAAGCAATATGAATTGTTAGATGTTTTGATGACTAGACATTATTGAGCGAGGTGCACTGTCGAGTGATCGTTTACCAAAACTGAACAATGGTTGCTTCCGGTTCCTCTGTTCCTTTGTCAATGTATTTCATCGTGTTCACATTCTCCGCTTCTTTTGGCGTTTCTGTAATGCAAACTATTCAAAATAAGTGTGTTATATGTTTTCTCTAAACTTTTAATTTGACTATATGGCTCAAGTTACCTCTATGTGTTTTGTTAGAAAATATGTGCATAATTTCACTATTTCTGGTTCCAGTGCAGATTATTTTGCTGGTAATATTTTGTGTTTTTGATTCATGGATAGTTGAAGGTTGAGACACTCAAAATGCCGATTTTAAGGTAAGATTAAACATCAGTTACGATTTTTTTAAAACAGTTTTGTCTTTAAAATCTGCTCTCAACCATATATTGTTGTATTATTGGAATATACTTAAAGCATTTTTCTTTCTTCATTTTTCATTAATTTAACGAACAACATTTGAGTATTGCCACAGGTGATCATCTCACAATATTCCTTAAGTGGAGTTTCAGAGCGACCCAATTAAAGCATTCTGTGTATTGTAAAGTATGTACGATCTTACCGCTTCCAGCAGTAGGCCATATCCTCCTTCCCCATATCCTCCTTCCATACTTCGATAGAAGAAATGGAAATCGAGGTGTTGTCGGATCCGTGATGTCACTACTGAGTTGGGCGAATGGCTGTCGACGTTGTCGCTGAAATCTTCGTATAAATCCCCGGGAAATAATTTTCGACTGAACAACTCCAATGAATCTTCCTAAATTCTCCGTGTGCCTTGTTTTCGTCTGCGGGACAGGCTGTATCAATATAGTATAAAACGTTCCTGATAGAACATTTTTTGTAAGATACTAGTAAAATATTTTGGTTCATAACTTGGCATTCATGCGGTGTTTAAACTTAAATTTAAAGGGCAAATTTTATGAAATGCATTAACGCTATATTGTAAATTTGCCATTCACTACCAGCGTTTAATTAAAATTGCATAAACGCCGAAAACATGCTAATAAATTCCATTTTGTTTATTTCGCCCATTTTTTTCTCGCTTAGGGCAAAGTATTTTGTTAGAAAAAGTGACCAAACGCCGCATGGAATGGTATGAAAATACCACACTGAAGGTTCCATGTTCACCGTCATATGCATACCATCTTTTAGATGGCTTAAATTTTCGTACTTATAGGCAATCTAAATAAGGGCCTCTAAGACATGAACGGTATCAAGCATTTACCACTATCGTTCATAAACAATTCAAACCGAGACTGCAATATGTTTTTAAATTTGTCGTATTCGGCGTTCTCCAAATTTCTCCTTTCATATACTCTTTATACGCCGGTAGTAAATGGCAAATGCCATGTAGCGCGTTAGGGCTTGCGATAATGATACTGATAAAAAGAAAGTGCAAATAAGACAACTACCGTTAGTGAATTTTCGGACAGTGGAATAGCCATATTCTATTTAGAATCGTTGGATGCGTGCGCAGTAGCTCCGCCTCCTTGCAATATGAAGTTTACTCATATTTAAACGCGAACTGTTTTCAACATAAATAATCAAGTGAAGTGTAAATAGTTATGGTTGTGAGATTTGTGTTTCTTATCCAGTTCTTTCTAATGGTATAAACAATGTTATTGTAGAATAATTATATTGCACTATTCACCCTCATAGTATATGCTGATTGTCTTATTGTATTTTCGAACTACATGTATTGTATTTTGATTAATTTTCAATTTTTGCAACTTGCCACCATACATTTTTGTAAACATGCTATCGTTCGGAAGAGTCGTTTCCTATAGTATATACGAAACTTGTGACCCAATCCATTTGCATATTTCTATTACGTTTCAAATGAAAGGTAAGAACACCTTAATCCCCATAAAAATAGAAATTATAAATTCCACTATGACCGAGAAAATATGAAAAGATAAAGTTATATATACTTTAGACTTTATAGCTTTACATTAAAATGTATTGCTACTCAAATAGGGTTTTCTCTCTTAGTACGGGTTAATACTAATGTATTCATCTTCATTAAATTACTGATGATTTTATTTTGTCTAATGATGTGATTTGACAAATTTTCAGTTGAGATATTTTATTGTAGAACATCATTATTAAGTAGGTGTTGATGCTTGATGACCCGGTTAGAACAAGCCTAAGTGCATACTGGCTATGCCGGGTATCACGAAACACATACATCTACCTATTTCCCCCAAATCCACCAAAATGTACACCAAATCTACCCCTAAACCTCCTAAATCCACACAAAATCTACATTATATGGTGGTACAATGATGTTATTGCACCAAATATCACGAAAACAATAATCATTTGAGAAAAATGAAGATATAGTTGTTTTTTACCGAATTAACGATTATTTTTACACATCGTGATAACAACATACATTATTAACAAATAAATTAACAACTAATAATATCTTCATTTTTCTCAAAGGAAATTTCTTTTTTTGCGATATTTGTTACCACTACATCGTTGTAATACCATATAATGTAGATTTTGTGTGGTTTTTGGGAGGTTTAGGGGTAGATTTGGTGTAGATTTGGGTGTATTTGGGGGCAATAGGTAGATTTAGGTATTTTGTGCTATGCCTAATAATATTTGACTTATGGCAATTATACATACTGCATCTTCATATCCGTCAAATTCTTCGTCAGTAGGTACCATGTCACTATCGTCTGTCCATTCCTCGTCTCCGTGGTCTTGGTTTCCAGCGTTGGGTGCACCTGGTGGTCGGAGATCTTTATGTTGGACCACTTTTCCGTCACTGCCTACGTCAACTGCCTCTGTCTCTGTCAAGCCAATGTTGTTAATGTCGTTTGTTGTGCCGAACGAATTGGTAACTGTTGGATCTTTAACAACTATCTCTGTCAAGTCACTGTTGTCACTATTGTTTGCAGTGACGGGCGAACGGGAAACTATTGAGTATTTTAGAAGAAATGATAACATATATGTTATAGGGGCCTATGAGTACTAGTGCAGAAGGTTTAAACATATACAATTTCTAGTGAACTGTATCAATGATGTGGTACGTATTCGTAATGCATTGTCATATCCATAATTCCCTTTTAAAAATACATTGTATTATGAAGAGGGTCACATTTAGAAGTTATAAACAATTCGACGAGCACATATCCCACGAAGATCTTTTGTCTGCTCCTTTTCAGATTGCCCATCTATTTGATGATGTAGATGATATTTACTGGGTACATGTAACATTAGAAACGTACCCGCCAAATAACCGCAAAATTACATTACAAAACCGTTTATCAAAACTCCGTCCACGTGTTCAGTTCATATATTAATGTATATGTTTAGGTTTAGTTTCATAAAATACCCATGATTGACTATGCGTAAAATGAATTCGACGCTCCAGTTATTGGGTTTGGCATGGCTGTTTAAAGCAATTTATATTGTGTCTATCGAGTTTGGATTCTAAAAATGTGTGAGTTATATATATACCTCGTAGTCAATAGGTTTAGAAACGATGTACATATGTTGTAAAATTTGGCTGTTGGTATAGCTACTTTAAACAAGTTGTAAATAAACATGCTCCTGTAAAATAGAAGTATCCTAGGAAAAATCATTCATCATACATGAACTCTATCTATAAAAGAACCAAATGCAAAACCAGCTCAGCACATTTCTTTATCTTATTAAAAAACAATGTTGAAGGGCAGAACTTTGCTTAAATGGAGAACAGAATTATTGCACTTGTTAACCAAGTATAACAGGGACCATACTTTTGTTAAAATAAAAGCATGATTTATATACTCTGGCTGTATGCTATTGTCTAATAATGCCGAATAGATGTTTAAAGTTTCAATCCATTATATAAAGTAGTTTTGGAGATACAAGCTTGCATACAAACTTGAACCAACAAGCTTACATACAAACTTTAACCCGGACGCAAATGCAGACGTCGACGATCAAGTGATGACAATAGCTCTATTTTTATTTCAACCAATAGGTATACGATATATCGTATATGTGTTTATAAGAATTGTATTTACCTTCTTTTTGGATTATATTGTCGTCTTGTAGAACATCTGCGCCAAAGAATCGAGCGATTACAGATGGGAACCGAAGGTCCATGATCAGAATGATGAAACCACACACGATACATAGACAACCTAACAATGTTAAAGGAATACAAAAGAGTATGATAATGGACCTTTGGAAACGGCCGAACACGACACATACACAATATTGCAGTCTCGGTTTAATTGAGACTGTTCATGAACGGTTGTGAAATATGCTAGCTACCGCTCACGCCCTCCAGCCCCGGGTTGAGCAGAACTCAATATCCATAAAATCAATAGTACATAATTTTAACCATCCCGTAGATGGCATGCAAGTGAATAATGCGTGAAACAATTGAGGACATTTCGGTAACAGTTAACGCTGGATCTATGTTAATTGTCACTGTATGCCAGCTTCTTTGGTATTTATTTCGGCAGTTGACCCTTATATGGGTTTTATATCTGTATATGGTCAACAGACTGTGACATAATATAATACTACTTCTGCTGGAGGAGGCTCCGTGTAATTAATCATACGTAAACGGGGTGTGATTGCCCAGTGGATAGCATGCTCGACTCGGAATCAGACTCTCACTGGCACCACTCCGTTACTTCGGTGAGTCTTTAGGCAAGACACTTCCCTCAGCATCGTCGTTAACCGGACGGTCACGAGTATAGGAGTCTATCCTACAAGCACGTTAAAGAACCATGTATTCGATATTTAATAGTAGAGTAGGGTTCCCGGATTTCAAAGTATCCCCCTCTCTCTGGGGAGGCTCGAAATAACCTAAACAATGTGTTGATTATCCGTTAAACAACAGTTTATGTTTTGCAGAAACACAATACGTGACTTGAAAAAAACTGACAAAGCGTATATAGATCACGGACAATGTCCTCTTCAAATGTTTTGGTATTTAAAACATCAGTTTACTTGCCTGTTCCTAGGCACAGCCAAAAGGCAGAGCCATACTCGAACCTGAGTACGTGTTCGGCAGAAAATGGTATCTGTAATTCGAGTGGATTCCGGAGAAAGTGTTTAATTATGTTGGCCACACACATGCTGGCGCCCGTCATTATGAGCAGGTATGCTCCGTAACGCAGCAACATGAAGAACAATACATTGGCGAGCAGCCACAAAGGCAGAGCTAGCCTGTAATAACAATGTTGTGACCTGAACAAAATTCGATAAACTTAGCGCGAGTCTGGCATTGCATATGTCATTTCCGCTAAACGCAGAGTACATTTCCTTTCATAGTCATTCTTTTCTCTATTTATTTAGCAATACTGTACACGTACATTTATTGCTCTTAATGTTTTATGAAGCACTTTATTTCAAAATCAGTAAGCCATAGGCCCATGTGATAATACAATATTATACATATACATTTTAACAGACGTAGCAAGATCCGTACATACATGTATTAACAAATAAACACAGTTATACTGTTTACTTCTTTTAAAAGAACAAAAACAGAAAATAAAAATAGAAACAAAACACATGAACACGTCAGAATTTCCATTTAAAATTTCACGGAGAAGGTGACTAAACATTTATAAATATATCAATGTTATGGTTGATGTATTATACTTAATCATATCCATGTCATGAACATATAAGCACATACACATACGTTTCAAACAATCAAAAATGCTCTATTTGCATTTTCAAACGTGACAAAACCACCAAACACAAATATACATGACTATGTGAAAATAAAATAATAAAATTACAAACAAAACATTACAATTGAGAAGGAGAAAATGAGACATGGAATTACAATTACATCAAATCAATTCATTGGCGTTTTCCTTATTTTAAATGCTTTAAAAATATACAGACTTAAAATTTTAATTTCTTTTTCATTTTTGCTGTAATAAAGTTCTTTTAATTTGAACATGCTCTGTCGATTCCAAAAATATTTTTTAATATTTTTTTTTCAGATGTCTTTAAACAGATCGCAATCTAAAATTAAATTAAACTCATCTTCAAGTTTGTTGCAAATTATACATATTCAATCTGCTAATGGTATACTTCTAGGTCTATGCCACCTACCAGTCTCTATAGCAAGGCTATGAGACGAGACAATTAGTCTGGTCATCGCTATTCTAAATTTTGGTATGTTTATGCACTTAAGAAACAATTGAAAATCAAAACTAACAATTTCTTTAAAACATATTGCTCTCGATGAACTTTCTAAACGTTCATGCCAAGACTGTATTTTATTATCATGAAGTCGTTGTTTAATTATACCTAAGCAAATATACACATCTCTGACACTCTGGTTTAGCCACACGTAGTAAAAACCCATTGACGATAATAAATCGCTAACTGTGGTTACCCATGATACTTTGTTTGGGTAAATATTAGCATCTGTTTTTAGAACATTATAAATATCTGTGTAATACTTGTTTTCACTGCTGTTTAAAGTCTTTAACCGATATTTAATAATTCTATAAAATTTGTTATTGATAAGGCTAATCCTACCCAGAATACCATACACAAAATCATTTTACGTTGTACGTTTTACTTTCAATATACGTTTGCAATAAAGTGTATGTATTCTTTCAATATTGTTTGCACTGTGGAAACCCCACACTTCACAAGAATAATTTAAAATGGGCAATATAAGCTTATAAAATAGTTCAAGTCTATGAGATATAGAAATGTCTATAATTTTAGAAGATACTTATTCAGTTTGAATATTGCTTTTTGTGCTTTACCCGCTAACGTTAATTGCGTTTCACTGAAAGAACCGCCTTGGGTAAAAGCAATTTCAAGGTAAGTAAGTGACTTAACAATCCAGCTCTTCTGAAAACAATTATTTTAGTTCTTTTAACATTCACGTTTAACTTCCATCTCTCGCAGTAATCAGAATATCAAGACCTTTTTGAAGACCTTCAGCGCTTTCTGCGAAAATAACAATATCATCAGCATATAGCAAGAGAAATAGTTTTTTTCATTTATACCTCGATACCATCAAATTTATTTAAAATGAAATATTCCTCTATATCATTTAAGAAAATTTAGAAAAGAAAAGGAGATAAACATTATCCTTGACGCACTCCGAGCATGCATGAAAACTCGTTGCTTAACCTATTATTATATTTGACTCGTGACTTAATACTATTGTACATACTTTTAACTACATTGAACATTTTACCTCTTACACCCAATTGTATTAATTTATACCACATACTGTTTCCATCTATATAATCAAAAGCTTTGCTAAAACCAATGAAACTACAATACATCTTCTTACCACTATTTATCCATGAAGAACAAACATGTTGTCAGGTGTACTCATACCACTGCGAAAGCCTGCCTGTGCTTTATGTATGTATACGTAAATGCCGTAACTTACCACAGACACATATGCGCGAACAGTCCGGCCGCTCTGTAATGCCTGCCCCACCTAATATACTCGCCATCTAGTGTGAAGTACTCCGCAATCCACAGTATGGGTAACGGTAGGCCGCGAAACTGAGCGGCTCTATACTCCTGATTAAATTCACCAGCTGAAAACAGATCGTACTCGCATCATCAACATGCACATGAACCGTACACGCATCATCAACATGCACATGAACCGTACACGCATCATCAATGTGCACATGAACCGCACACGCATCATCAATGTGCACATGAACTTGAACAGTATATTAATAGAAACAAATCATTTATAGACTATGTGTAACATTTATATAGTCAATATATAGGAACATTTTGATATAGATTTACTGATAAAAGTGATATTTCTGCGATCAATGGCGGTTAAACATAGCTTCTTTTATTAATTAGTATATCAGAACAGCAGTGAATTGCTTCCCCTGATGACTAAGTTGAAATGCATTCTGGTATAAAATCAAATATGAAGCATTCTTTTTATTTAAATGTGTTGAAAAATAATAATAATGGACAATAGTACCGTTTCAATTGCAAGTATTGTTGAAAACCATACAATATTGCAAGAGAAAGTGGTCTGGGACCCAAAGAGTTTTACATAGTGGGATAAAATACCAGAACCAGAGGTAGAGTGTTTCCCTGTTGGATTACATCTCTGTGGAGAAGCGTATATATCCAATCAGTTTTGACTGGAAAGTGCTGAGACTAAGAAAAGGGATAACTTAATGCCATTTACCGTTCATGGAGTCTTGATTCGCCTGTCGTTTTATCATAATATTTTTTTATTTCCAACCAAACCTTAAGTTTTCGATAGGTATCATCTATAAACATGAACAATCAATAACACATGTGCTACATGAATTGGTCGTTAACAATATCATTTGACGTTACCCTATTGACACCAGTCAGTGTTTCGTTCACTTAACAGCAATTGTTTAATCTAATAAGTAGGACATAAGCGTATAAGAGAAATACTTTAATTACCAAAAGGTCCAAACCCCAGTCGTCCTTGTGCCCACTGCCAGCTAAAATGTTCGTTGTAGTTTATTGTCTCATTCAGTTGATGGACAGGTTCGCCTGTAATATATGCCTTTACATTAGTATATGCATCAGTTGTGTCGTATGTTCGCCTGTAATATATGCCTTTACATTAGTACATGCATCAGTTGTGTCGTATGTTCGCCTGTAATATATGCCTTTACATTAGTATATGCATCAGTTGTGTCGTATGTTCGCCTGTAATATATGCCTTTACATTAGTACATGCATCAGTTGTGTCGTATGTTCGCATGTAATATATGCCTTTACATTAGTACATGCATCAGTTGTGTAGTATGTTCGCCTGTAATATATGCCGTTACATTAGTATATGCATCAGTTGTGTCATATGTTCTCCTGTAATATATGCCTTTACATTTGTATGTGTATCACTTGCGCACGCCTTCGTTACGATGCCGCAGAATTGGTTCTTAGGATACACAGCAATCGTGACTTTTTGTAAACTCTTGGCGTCCCTTTGTTTTATTAATACAAAATACCTTTAGGTCCATGAGTATACAGTACAAAAATGCATATATCATACCAATAACAGTCATGTTTTGAAATTAACATCTGTGCAGAATACAATTACAATAGTATTGACAATTGCATATCTATATAGTTGCTTCGAAATAAATAAATAAGTAAATTCAGCATATAATATGACATATGTATAATATAAGATACATCTATAATGTGTTTATGGGAGAGTATATAGTTATGCATGCATACAATTTATTTTCAGAAACTAACAGGAACGTCTGTGTGGTTTTAAAGCATTTGTTTTGATATTATAAAAAAAGTGTATGATAATGGACCTTTGGAAACAGCCGAGCACGACATATACGAAATATTGTAGTCTCGGTTTGATTGAGACTGTTCATGAGCGGTAGTGAAATATGCAAGCTACCGCTCACGCCCTCTAGCCCCGGGTTGAGCAGAACTCAATATTCATAAAATCAACAGCACAAAATTGTAACCATCCCGAAGATGGCATGCATATGGCGGTGGACATGGAGTTGACGCTTTCCCATGTCGTACGGCGTATGGTCCCAGTATCTAATAAAATGAAATGCCCCGAAGAGCGAAATAAACATAATGGAATTTAGTTGGGAGCAGCGGTTATGAAGCCTGCGTATAAAAAGCAGACAACATATCCTATGAGTGGTTAAACAATACCCAGAGCCCTTTATCGGCCGGAGTAGTGGAACCACTGAATCAAAAATAAGTAAGAAAACAAAAGAAAATTGAAAATGTACCACCGATAACTAACTATAAGTATCGGGCTCAGCGATCTCCAACGATCGAATGAATAACAGTACTGACTGCAAGCGCGGGGAGACGTTTTACTGCCGCCACACTGCACAAGCAATGTCTTGTTTACGTGAAATTCGTCGGTCGTTTCAGACACTTGTGTAAATTACTATGTGACAAAGATAAATTGAGTACAATTTTAGCGTTTCGTTGTTTTTATAAGTTTGCATAGGTGCAGTGAGAGAAATGATTTTATTATAGATACGATAGTTAGTAGGTATAAAATTCCTTTTTTCGCTGCACCAGAAAAGTGTATGTTGAAAAACAATTTATATGCTTTAAAAGAAAATGATTTTGTTCAAGAAGCTATAAATGATTTGTTAATAAGGGGATTGATTGTCAAATGTGAGCAAACTCCACATGTTGTCAATCCATTAACTGTGTCAATTCAAAATGGTGGGAAGAAAATATTGATTTTGGATTTAAGGCATGTAAATAAACATCTTTGGAACCAGTCTGTGAAATATGAAGATCTAAGAATTGTTCCAAGGCGGAAGCCCTATTGTCAAGCCTTTTGTGTTTGTGATGTCGTTTGCATTTGTTACTACTTTTGCCCTATTGCCTTCTCGTTTGTCTGTTTGCGTGTTGTTTTTTTGTGTTTTGTGGTTGACTGTCGTCATTGAATGCTACTTTCCCTGTCCGATTTTTATATCTTTCTTCTTAATTATTTTTAGAAAAATTGTTTTATGTTCAAATTTGATATTCGTTCAGCATACCATTTTATATCTATATTTCCACTTCAAACAGAATTTCGTGGTTGTTCATGGGTAGATTCGCAGGGGATAAAAACTTTTTATAAGTTTTTAGTGCTCCCTTTTGGTCTTAGGTCTGCGCCTTACATATTCAGTAAAGTAACACATCCCCTAATTGCTAAGTGGAGAGGTGAAGGAAAAAGGGTAGTGATTGGTTGTAATAACAATTTTGAAAGCTGTTCGTATATGGCTATGTCTATCAAAACAGATTTGATGTGTTCTAGTTTTGTACCAAAAGCAGAAAAGTCTTTCTGGATACCAGTGCAAAGATTAAAAAATTTGGGAGCAATTCTTGATGCGGAGACATATTGTTTACATATTCCTAAAAGGCGTATAGGTAACGTTTACAATATGATGTGTACTATTGAAAAAAGTGTTAAAAAACACAGAAGGGTTCATGTCAAGACAGCAGCTAGTTTTGTTGGTCAGATTATTTCTATGTCAATTGTGCTTGGAAAATGACAAGATACATTAGTATGGACATAAGTTTAGCTTTTTCATGGGTATCTTACATAAAGTTAAGTGACGAGAGCATTGATCAGTTGGCTTTTTGGAGGAAAAAAATAGATAAAATGAATGTTAAAGTCAATGTAATAGAATCATTCTCTAAAATTGTGCATAGCGATGCCAGTTGTTTGAAGTGAAAACTATTAACGGGGTTGCCCATGGTAGGTGGAACAGTGAAGAATGTAAAAACTCGTCTACATTACAGCTGTTTATAAAATATTGATTTCATTAGTCCATATGCTCAGTGGCAACAAAGTGAAATGGTTTACTGATAGTCAGGCTGTTAGTATAATAGTTAAAAAAGGTTCCATGAAAGGTAATTTACAAGACATTGCCCTAAACATTTTCTCATTTTGTGTTGAGAAGTCATTTGGTCTAGATGCGGAATGGATTCCACGGGAGTTGAACGAAAAGGCTGATTATTTGTCTAAGATTATTGACAAATATGATTGGGGAATTTCTTTTGAAATTTGAGAAAGCATCAAATGTAAGTGGGGACTGCTAGAAGTAGACTGGTTTGCGTCAAGTCACAATGCAAAATTGCCCGTATTTTATTCCAGTTACTGGAATGAAAGATGTATAGGGGCTGATGCATTTGCAGAGAATTGGGGTGATAAGTTATAGATAGAGTCTGGTCTCAGCGAGTTGGCTTATTTAAATAACCAACGAGCTGAGACAGACTCTATCTTTTTTGTAGCATGGTGTACTTAGTAACACTGTGACGTCATAGTGACCGTACTCTAAATTCCAATATCTGGTAGGTGTAGTACGGTATAGTCACGCTCCTTTAGTTACCCTAAATTAAACGATTTATTGCTCTGCATTCATCAAAGGAAATGTCACCGACCATGCTACAAATATGGTTTATTTGTACCACCAGTTGTACTTATTTCAAGAGTATTACGGATCAAGCTATGTATTGATTATACCCTTATGGGGATCTGGTAATTTTTGGCCATTGTTATGGTTAGGCGATACATTTATTGAAAATGTCATAGATTGGTTTTATTTACCAACTGAGAAAGAGTGTTATGTTGCATGTAAAAATGGGTCGGAAATTTTGGTAATGAAAACTTGCATTTTAGAATGTTAGCTTTAAGATTATAATATTAAAGGGATAGAATAGCTTACATGATATATGTGAGGCAGCCTTTATAACAGGCTAGAAAGATTAAATATTGATTCTCTTGGCTGGCATTCCATGTTAATATGAGGTGTATAGATAAAATTTTGATTGAAAGTATGCATATAAAAAATGCTTTGAAATAGTATAGGTGTGGCAGCCTTTATAACAGGCTAGAAAGATGAAATACTGACTCGTTTGGCTGACATTTCATGATACTAAGGGGTATATAGTAAGGAAGTCTTCTATTGAAGCAATCAACTTAAAATACACTGTTAAAGTACAGTTATTTGGATTTGTGGAATAAGGGAAATAATTTGAGCTTTAGCTATCATAGACAAATATATTAGTTGTCTCCCTTGAGCTATGTTTTAAAGGCACGGTTATATATAGGAAATTATGTAAAATTATTATCTTGCTGACGAGCCATGATGATATGTGGCATACAGAGGAATTGCATTGAAATTAATATGTAGAAATTATTTGATTTAATTATTATTACTATCATAGGTGTGACAGCCTTTATAATTGGCTAGACAGATGTTGACTGTCTTGGCTGACAAACCATGATAATATGGGATGTATAGATATAATTTTGATTGAAATTATGCATATACAGAAATGCTTGAAATATCATAGGGTGGCAACTTTTATATCTGGCTAGATAGATAAAATATTGACTGTATTGGCTGACACTCCATGATAATATGTGGTGTATAGATAAGATGTCTTCAGTTGAAGTAAATTATGATAACTGGTCTCTTTAAATACACCGTTACAGGAACGTGACAATTATAACATATTCATACCTGTGGAATAAGGGAAATAATTAGAGCATTACCTACTCTAGAGAAATATACTAGTTGTCTCCCTTAAGCTATGTATGGAAGGCACGTTTTGAAATGTACATGATATAGGCATTTTTTTTTAATGATTAATTTATATATGGTATAAGGTGTATTTCATGGCTGTTCGAGAAGATTTATTGGATAATGATTGCACTTGAAGATGAAATGTTCAATTAAAATAAGTTTAGCATATCAATAGAAACTAATTCAAATTGCTTTACTGATTATAATGTATATAGGTTGCATTATACATTTATTTTTTTCAACTTTATGCAGAAGAAACAGAGGATTTACCAGATGTATTGGCTGACAGGGTGACTTTGATCCCGAAACTACTGAAAGATGATGCTCGCGCGAAAAGTACCACCAAATCATATTACAGAGGTTATGAGCGGTGGAGGAAGTGGGCTTTGAGTAATTCTTTGGAAGAAGAGGACATCTTGCCAGTTAAGGCATTTCATTCTGCTTTATATTTGTGTTCTATAGTGCAAAGTGCAAATTCATCCAGTCCTGTGAGAGCTTCATTTTATAGTGTTAAATGGGTTCATGATCTGTACGATTTTGTCACTATTAATTAAAAATGTTCTAGAGGCTGCAAAAAAGGAAACTTCTACAAAAACGTGTCTAAGAAAGAACTTGTAACAATTAAAATGTTAAATGATATGTTCAATAGATTGTTCATTGTTGGTAATGTAAAACAACAAAGTATAATATGTGCTAGCATATGGAGGATTTTTAAGAAGTAATGAATTATTGAACATTAAACGATCAGATATTGGTTTTGATACTACACATCTTAGCATTTTTATTGAAAGCAGTAAAACTGACCAATATCGAGATGGTGCGTGGGTATTAAAAGCCAGAACAGGTACAATGTTGTGTCCTGTTACAAATTAAGAACAATATTTGTTACGGGCAAATCTCAAAGAAGATTCAGATTCTTTCATATTTTGTGGTATAAGTGCTTGTAAGCAAGGTTTCAAGTTAAGAAATTTGAATAAACCTATTTCATATACCCCTTTGAGAGAATTATTTATAGATGCATTTAAACCTCATGTGAATGATATTACCAAATATAGTCTGCACTCTTTACGTGCTGGTGGTGCCACCACAGCAGCAAACAATGGAATTACGGATAGGCTGTTTAGGAGACATGGAAGATGGTTAAGCGATATAGCCAAGGATGGTTATATTATACTTTAAAATGTGTATGAGAAACTGTTGTTCCCGTTCTTTTAGTTCAATTATGCTCGATCGCTCAAGTATAATTTATAATAAATTATATACTGGAAACTATTGTTTGTATTGTTTGAGGTCTGGTTGTTAGGGGAAATGTATTTTACGTAGGTTAAATGTAATGCATTAGACTGATAATACTTTCCCCTGATTGGTTAAGATATCAAAGTTGTTATGATGGTCACGTGATACTGACCAGTCCAGTCAGGTTATCTATCAATCAGCGTTGGGAAGCGAACGACCACAGACGTGGTTATTGAAATTTAAATTGTATAGCAACAACGGTTTCTAGTGGAACATATGATTATATGTAAATGATAGTTTAGCAAAATAGTGAAATTATTAGAGATATTTGCATATTCGCATATTCATGATATATATAAATTCAAATTGTTAAAATTGTTTTAACATATGAGCAACATGTCTGTATGTCAATTATGCCCAATCGCTCAAGTACTGTTTATATATATATATTGGAAACTATTGTTTGTATTGTTTGAGGTCTGGTTAAGTTAGGGGAAATATATTTCTATAATTGTATGTGTGTTGGGAGTTGATATGCGCGCGTGCATGTATATGAATTATATTACATTTAATTTACAACTACATTGACAAAACATCGATCCGCCCGCCGGACCGCACGCCCGCCAGTCCGCCCGAATGCCTGTCCATCGATCCAACTGCTTTGTATCAGATAAAGCATATCGAAAATATTGACCTGAAGAAGAAAAAGAAAAAGAAGAAGAAGAAGAAGAAGAAAATCCTACCTTTAAGCGTTATATTGATGCCCCTGAGAAGAAGAAGAAGAAGAAAATCTTACCTTTAAGCGTTATATTGATGCCCCTGAGCCCAATGTGCACGCCGATAATGGCATTGATGTCTCTGCCTGTCCCAGCTTTATACTTTGTCATCGTCTGAATAGTGGAAGTCTCCCATTCTTGACTGAAGTTTGTCACTGAAATGAAATATAAATGTTTTAATTTGCTCTACTGGGTTTTCATGGCCCTTTTAACAGTTGACTTGTCAGTGTATGTATTGTATTGAGTGAATTTACAACGCATACTTGTAATCTGCACAGCATTATAAGAGATTAAATGTGTTTTATATTTCTTCATGTATTTCATATAATGTGGAATTTTTATTTCCCATTATAACAATACACTTCATTCGAACTTATGGTTCACCGCCATAATTATGGTGTCAGACCGGTGAAAATCAGCCCATTGAACACAATGCAAACTAGGCTATATTTGGAGATCAGTCAAGTTCCACAACATTCTTTCGCTTAAATACACTTTAAATATGTGAAATATACACATTTGGCTCGCAAACGGTCCCATATCTGGAATAAAACACCGATTCAGTTTTTCAACATTTCACGTCATTAATTCACACTATGCGTATTTTGAAATAAACATCTGTCAAAATCACATGTCTACTTAACGTCTCTGCTCATACTCTCCAAAGAAATAATCCTGACAAACACAGTAAAATACTTACTATTCATGACAACAGACATAATACTTTAACATCTGGTTAGATTTAACAATGAAATAAAAACTAATCTTGGAAAAACACATGCAAACTAGAAACTTTAGATTTTTTCAAGGAACTATTTTAGCACCCTACGACCTGGAAGTACTTCCTGACTGGTCTGCCACCATATGACTCAACTGGACAATGGACACAGCACTCCAATGCCTCAAATATGGTGATGGTGTACACGCCTCAAGTTTCATCTCATTATCACAAATGGTTAATGAATTACTAACCAGACTAGACTCTATCATCCAGACACACTCAATCTGACTGAGAGAAGTAGCGCGAGAGGTCTGGATGATCGGGACTACTAACCAGACAAACAAATTGCATGACCTTGACACACCGTCTACTGCATCCTGTAAGGTAAGTAGAAAATGGGATTCCGTACAATGACTTATGAATATTAATGATCTGAGTCGCTCCTCCCCCGGAAGTGGAAGCACGTGAGAAGTGAGAAAACAACACGGGCGGGTTCATTTAAAACGCACCAATTATCTGGAAGCTACTTAGTTAAGAGCAATAACTCTGTGCCCTAAAACGAATGAGTCGATTCTGTTTATTGTCTAACTCGTGCAAGATTTTTTGATACAAATCTTCCAAAACTGTTTACTAAATGTATTACCTTCATCTATATCGAAATAATCAAAGGCAATTACTCATTAACGCTTACGTCTATTTTTCTCATTGTCGAACTTGTCCAAGGCCTTACTGAACCAGTGAAAATCGGCTTATAATGCGTATCAGTACAACTTCGCTTGTCTTTTTAATAATCAAGGGGAATAACTCCGTAATGCATGCATCATTTGCGTCGAACTCGTCCGAAATATTGTTGAATCGATCCTTTAAATCAAGTTTGGTGAACAATAAAAACTGTCTACCAAAGTAACCGCCACCGTATAATTGAGCTAATGTTCTGTTAATTGGTCAGCACTCAAGAAAGCAACGTGTATTTCTTACTTCGTTGAGTTTGATGTATGGTTTATTTTTTCGGGGGTTGCATTTTATCTGGAAAAGTGTAAACTCAAATATGATTGGCGCAAATAACAAACCTTCTGCTGTTGGCGAAAATGATGAAGAGGAGTATGACGATGTTGCGGATGGTGATAATGATGGTAATGAGGGCGAGAAGGAGGAGAAGCAGGAGGGAGGAGGAGAAGAATCAGGAGGGAGGAGTAGGAGGAATATAACGATGATACTTATGACGGCGAGCTTTGCGATGCTGTTTTTGTTTAACGATAAAACCAGTTAATTAAATAGACTTTCAACGATATAACCATTGTATAGACTGTCAACAATATAACCAGTTCATTATATAGACTGTCAACAATATAACCAGTTCATTATATAGACTGTCAACAATATAACCAGTTTAGTATATAGACTGTCTACAATATAACCAGTTCATTATATAGACTGTCAACAATATAACCAGTTCATTATATAGACTGTCAACAATATAACCAGTTTAGTATATAGACTGTCTACAATAAAACCAGATAATCAAATACACTGTCAACGATTTAACCAGTTCATTATATAGCTGTCAACAATATAAACAGTTTATTATATGGACTGTCAACAATATAACCAGCTCATTATATAGACTATCTACAATATAACCAGTTCATTATATAGCCTGTCTACAAAATAACCAGTTCATTATACAGACTGTCAACAATATAACCAGTTCATTATATAGACTGAATACAATATAACCAGTTCATTATATAGACTGTCTGCAATAAAAACCAGTTCAGTATATAGACTGTCAACAATATAAGCAGTTCAATATATAGACTGTCTACAATTTAACCAGTTCATTATATAGACTGTCTACGATATAACCAGTTCATTATATAGACTGTCTAAAATATAACCATTTCAATATATAGACTGTCTACAATATAACCAGTTCATTATCAGACTGTCTACAATATAACCAGTTCATTATATAGACTGTCTACAATAGAACCTTTCATTATACAGACTGCCTACAATAGAACCAGTTCATTATACAGACTGTCTACAATATAACCTGTTCATTATATATACACTGTCTACAATATAACCAGTTCATTATATAGACTGTCAACAATATAACTAGTTAATTGTATAGACTGTCTACAATATAACCAGTCCATTGTATAGACTGTCTACAATACAACCAGTTCATTATATAGACTGTCTACAATATAACCAGTTCATTATACTGACTGTCAACAATATAACCAGTTCATTATACAGACTGTCTACAATATAACCAGTTCGTTCAATATATAGACTGTCTACAATATAACCAGTTCATTATATAGACTGTCAACAATATAACTAGTTAATTGTATAGACTGTCTACAATATAACCAGTCCATTGTATAGACTGTCTACAATACAACCAGTTCATTATATAGACTGTCTACAATATAACCAGTTCATTATACTGACTGTCAACAATATAACCAGTTCATTATACAGACTGTCTACAATATAACCAGTTCGTTCAATATATAGACTGTCTACAATATAACCAGTTCATTATACAGACTGTCTACAATATAACCTGTTCATTATATAGACTGTCTACAGTAGAACCATTCATTATACAGACTGTCTACAATATAACCAGTTGATTATATAGACTATCTACAATATAACCAGTTCATTATACAGACTGTCTACAATATAACCTGTTCATTATATATACTGTCTACAATATAACCAGTTCATTATATAGACTGTCAACAATATAACTAGTTCATTGTATAGACTGTCTACAATATAACCAGTCCATTGTATAGAGCTACAATACAACCAGTTCATTATATAGACTGTCTACAATATAACCATTCATTACATAGACTGTCTACAATATAACCAGTTCATTATATAGACTGTCAACAGTATAACCAGTTCATTATACAGACTGTCTACATTATAACCAGTTCATTATACCGACTACAATATAACCAGTTCATTATACCGACTGTCTACAGTATAACCAGTTCATTATACAGATTTTCGACAATATAGCCAGTTCATTATATAGACTGTCTACAATATAACCAGTTCATTATACAGACTGTCTACAATATAAACAGTTCATTATATAGACTGTCAAAAATATAACCAGTTCATTATATAGACTGTCTATCCAGTTTATTATATAGACTGTCTGATATAACAACATACCTAATATAACTCCTCCCACAAAGAGGCTGGTAAACACCCAAATGAACGTGAACACTTTCTGTAATGATACAAATATAAATTACTGTATAAACTGCAACTTATTTCACCATTTATAAAGACTTGCTGTCCATACAGTCAATATGTGGCAGAATATGGACACTTTTTAATTGTATATCGGTAGAAAATCACCCATTGTTTAAGGACCACAATGGAAATAAGAGAATTCACATTCACTTTTTTGTAATAAAACCAGTTCATTATACTGACTGTCAACAATATAACCAGTTCATTATACAGACTGTCTACAATATAACCAGTTCATAAATATAATGCCTCTTATATCAAGGATTGACGACATAAAATTCCCATCAGTACTTCTTTTAAAACATTGCAAAACAACAGGGCTACGAAGGCCTTAGATTGCTTACCTGGTAATCATGGGCAATAAGTCTGCGTCTGTGTCTAGTCTGGCATAGGTATATTTTAAATTGTCCCACTTGCTTCTATGAATGAAATTTCATAAAAATGGGGCTGGGTGGGGGAGGTGGGGGGGGGGGGGGGGCGGTGTGAGTTTATATTAACATTCTAAACAAATATGGTAAAGATCAGATAACTAATGAATTAACTACATATTTAACAAAGGAAAATACAATACAGCATTTTTCAACAAATTAAGTTCCCTAACTCTGTCGTTATCAACAAGATCTAGCTGGTTTTCGAACTTGTCCAAGATTTCATTGATATACTGCGCTTTGCACAACTAGACATCATACTGAGGTTTCCTGCCAAATTTCGTAGAAATCCAACATGTCGTTTAGGAGGAGTAGTGCCGACAAGAAATTTAAAGTAAAAAAAGTCAAGTGGACGTAACTCCATCAAAAATCAACGAACTGGAAACAAAACGCAATAGGCACAACTATAAATCATGGCAATGCTTCCTGTTAAGTTTCGTCAAATCAAACACGGCGTTAAAAAATCAAAAAAAAGAAGAAAAAATTAAGACAAAAAAATCAAAAAGAAATCTGGTAAAGTTTGGTGAAGATCAGATGAAAAATGAAGGCCCTATCGTATTAACGAGGCAAAATATAGCATTTTTAATAATATAAAGGGCATAACTCCGCTGTTACTGGTACGATCTGGCTGGTTTTCGAACTTGTTTGACCTTTAATTGATATTAACAATCTAGTAAAGTTTGTTAAAGATCGTATGAAAAATGAAGTCCCTATCGTCTTAACGAGGCAAACTATAGCAATTTTAACGAAATCAAGGGCCTTAACCCCGCTGTTACTGGTCCGATTTGGCTGGTTTTCGAACTTGTCCGAGTTTTCAATGATATTAACAATCTGGTAAAGCTTGATAAAGATCGGATGAAAAATGAAGGCCCTATCGTCTTAACGAGACAAAATATAGCATTTACAACTAAATCAAGGGCCATAACTCCGCTGTTACTGGTCCAATCTGGCTGGTTTTCGCGAAGTAAAATGACCCCTCGCGAAGAATTGTGACCCCATAGAATAACGACCCCCGGTCATTATTTTTTTAAGAAAAGTGACCCCCGGCAGGTCATAATATTATGACGCCACTACGCGAAGTTAAATGACGATTCGCAGAGGCCCGAAATGCCACCTGTACGTACGCCCATCTCCGGCTGATTGTTGTCACCTTCAGTCAATCCACCAGGTCTCGACCTGGTGTGGTTGATTGGGTCGGACCCCTCGTCAGGTGGTATGGACCCTCTGATATGCTGACGGCTGGGAACCAAACACGGACATTGCCTGAGGTCCCAGATGTGGCTGTTCATTGTCGCCTTCAGAGTCAATCCGCCCGAGCTCGACCTAGTGGTTGTTGGAGTGGGTTGGACGGCCAGTCGGTAGGTATGAGTTGGTCCGTCGGGAATGCTATGGTATGTCGACGACAGATGCCCGAAAAGCCCCTGACAGTGTATGTGGGCCCATCTCCGGTTGGTCTTTGTCTCATCCAGAGTCAATCCGCCCGAACTCGGCCTGGTGGTGATTGGAGTGGGTCGAACCCTCCATCGGATGGTATTAGTCGTTCCGTCGGTAATAGTCTTGTATATCGACGGCTTAGGACCAAACACGGACACTGTCTGTGGACCCAGGTCTGGGTGGTTTTTGTCGCATTCGGAATCATTCCGTCCGAACTCGACCTAGTGAGGTTGGAGTGTGTCGCACCCCAAGTCTCGTGGTATGAGTCGTTTCGTTAGGAATACACTGGTATTCCGACGGCAGAGGAGCAAACATGGACACTGTCTGTGGACCCAGCTTCGGGTGGTTTTGTCGCCTTCTGAGACCATCCGCCCGAACTTGATCTATTGGGGTAGACCCCCAATCTGGTTGTATAACTTGTTTCGTCAGGAAGGCTCTGGTATGCCGACGACTTAGACCCATAACGGCCCATAACTCTGTATGTTGATCATCCCTGGCTGGTTTTTGTCACCTTCAGAGTCAATCAACCCGAACTTGACCTAGTGGGGGTTGGAGTGGGTCGAACCCCAGTCGGGTGGTATGAATTGTTCCGTCCCGAAAGGCCCCCTGACAATATATGTGGACTCATTTCCGGCTGTTTTTGTCACCTTCAGTCAATCCGCGGTTGGAGAGCGTCGGACCACTCGTCGGCTGGTGTTAGTCATTCCATCGGAAATACTCGTGATTGCCGACGGCGGCGGACAGAACGTGACCCAGACACTGTCTGTGGGTCAATTACTGGCTGGGTTTTGCCGAGTCAATCCCCCCGAACACGACCTGGTGAGCGTTGGAGAGTGTCGGATCCCTCGTCGAATGGAGTCGTTCTGTCGGGGATACTCCGGTATAGCGACGGCGGATGTCCGAAAATGGGCCTGGATAATGTATATGTGCCCATCTTCAGCTGGTGTCAAAACACGAACTAGAAATGGATGCAAATATAGTGTCAGGGGCATTTCGGGCGTCTGCCGTCGGCATACCAGAGCATTACCGACGACCCAACTCATACCTACAGACTGGCCGTCCGACCCACTCCAACAACCACTAGGCCGGGCCCGGGCGGATTGACTCTGAAGGCGACAATGACCAGCCAGATCTGGGACCACAGACAGTGTTCGTGTATGGTCCTCAGCCGTCGGCATATCAGAATATTCTCGACGGAAGGGTTCATATCACCTGACGAGGGGTCCGACCCAATCCAACCTCACCAGGTCGAGTTCTGGTGGATTGACTGAAGGTGACAACAATCAACCGGAGATGGGCGTACGTAAAGGTGACATTTCAGTCCTCTTCCGTCGGCATACCAGAGTATTCCCGACGGAACGACTCGTACCAACTGACTGGGGGTCCAACCCACTCCAACTCACATTAGGTCTAGTACGGGCGGATCGACACCGAAGGCGACACAAACCAGCCGGAGATTGGCCCACATGCAGTGTCAGAGGGCATATGGGGCCTCTACCGTCGGCATACCAAAGCAAGCCCGACGGAACGGCTCATATCAACCGACTTGGGGCCAACGCCCACCAGGTCAAGTTCGGGCAGATTGACTCTGAAGGCGACAAAAAACAGCCGGATATTGGCCCACATACAGTGTCAGTGGCATACCAAAGCATTCCCGACGGAAGGACTTCTACCACTCAATAGGGAGTCCGACCCACTCGAGTTAATGCGGATTGACTCAACGGGCGAAACTTACCAGCCGTATCTGGGACCACAGACAGTGTCCAAGTTTGTTCCTCGGGCGTCAGCATACCAGAGTGTTCTTGACGAAAGAATTCATACCACCCGACGTGGGATCCGACTCACTGCACGTACACCAGGTCGAGTCCGGACGGATTGACTCTCTGAAGGTCACAAAACCCAGCCGGAGACTGGCCCACATACAGCGTCGGGGGCAATTCGGGTCCCTGCCTTCGGCATACCGAAGCATTCGCTATGGAACGACCCGACTAGTGGTCCGACCCACACTATCCTCCACCAGGTCAAGTCTCTTAATACGACAAAAACTAGTCGGAGATGGGCCCACATACAGTGGCATGGGCTATTTTGGAGTTTGGACCTCTGCTGTCTGCATTGCCGACGGAATGACTCATATCATTCGATGGGGTCCGACCCACTCCAACCCCTCCAGGTTGAGTTCGTGCGGATTGACTTTGAAAGTGACAGAAAACCATTCGGAGATGGGCATGTTGTCTGAACAACTGATCTGCTCAGGCTCGGTCGGAAAACGATGTGCGATACGCGATAGTAAGAGGACGATGGTAAAATGGCGATGCGCGATAACTCAATGTTTTTTTCCATCGTCATCTTACCATCGCGCATCGCCATCTTACTATCGCGTATCGCGCATCACCTTACCATAGTTCATAGCCATCTTACTATCGCGCATCGCCTTTACTCTAAGATGACGATGCTCGATAGTAAGATGACGATGCTCGATAGTAAGATGTCGATTCACGGTGGTAAGATGGCGATGATAAGATGGTGATGCGCGATTTTTCCATCTTGCCATCGCGCATCGTCATCTTACCATTGCATATAGTCATCTTATTATCGCACTATCGCCATCTTACCATCGCGTTATCGTGCATTGCCATCTTACCATCGCCTTTCAGAGAGACCGCTATGAGCCTAACGGAACACCGTAATATGCAGTGAAAAAGATTCCTCTTATTTTGAAGACTCTGGTGCTACGGGGCGTGGACAGTGTTGCAGTGCCCAGTACTGTCCATGAACAGACTCAATCAAACCTAGTCTGCAACTTTCGCTGTTTGTTTTAACTTCAGTGCTTTTGAAGGATCTCCCTTTTCAGAATTTATATACTTCACAACAGCCGATGTTAAGTGTTTGTGTGGCGGCCGTAAAAAGTCGCCCCGTACTTCATCGCAGTGTTGTTATTTTTTCTGGTCCTTCGAGGTCATTGATTTCAACACTTGTAGTTCTGAAAATTGAATAACGCTTAAGCCGTGCTAGGGGCGCGGACAGTGTTGCAGTGTCCAGTACTGTCAATGAACAGACTCAATCAAACATATTCTGCAACTTTCGCTGTTTGTTAGTAACACGAAAACAAATTTTCTTCATGAAATTTGTAAGTACTACTATTACTTCTTCGAAAGCAGCAGTAGCAGCAGCAGCAGCAGCAGCAACAACAAGTATTGGCAATAATAACACTTGTAGTAGTTAATATTCAGTTAGTGATCGACTAGATGGGGTCAATATTTTATAGATATCATCAAGGGGGGTCATTATTTTTTAACGGGGGTCAGTATTTTATAGAAAAGGGGTCACCTTTTCTAAAGAATAATGACCGGGGGGTCGTTATTCTATGGGGAATAATGACCGGGGGGTCGTTATTCTATGGGGGTCACTTTACTTCGTTACACCGGCTCCGGAGAATATTGACGAGGAAGAGGTCGACGCAACCAGCAAGGGTAATACACAGGGCCCGTTTATTGATTTCGAACGATTGCTTAAAAAATCTGGAATAATTGACGAGCCGTGTTTTGAGTCGAATGATATTGATTTGGGTCCGGCTGATGTTCAGCCAATCATGAGGTGTGGAGGGGACGATGTCGCGATTCACGTCCCATTGCAAATTTGTCAAAAAAATTGGCAAAATCATTATATCAATATAGCGGTTTTACTTAAGGGAAATATTGAATTGCTAGAAATGTGCGCGGGTACCGGTGCATTGGTGGTAAATGCAAACGGTGTTTTGGAATCCAAATCAAAACATGTCAACGAAAAGATTCCAAATATTGAAAATGGACCGATGCCTTCTTGGTATTCATGTGCATTTATATTAAAAGACATGACAAAGCGGCTGAATTAATTCAGTACATGTCCGTGATTAGGGAGGCCGCCTATCGTCATTCAGGTTATGCATGGCGTATTTATGACGAACAATATCGTCTCCGTCAAGCGGTAAGGCCAGCTTCATGGGGTAGTATCAATTCCGAATTGTGGTTGAGGGTGATGTCCGTAAACACGGGCACACAGGCAGTATTTGGTCAGCATACAAATGAAAGCAAGGCCAATTCGAACCCCCCAATTTAGAAGTAGAATGGGCTTATCAGCGCCTTGTAATGATTTTAATAGAGGGAGTTGTGTGTATTTTAATTGCAAATAAAGTCATGTTTGTGCAGTGTGCCATAATACTCAGCACAGTAGATTGAATTGCCCGACAGCAAGCACAGCACCTGCACCATCATACACGAACACAAATCATTACATTCCAAGGGGGTCAAATGCATTTCGGAGGTTCAGAGGTAGATCTAGCCGAGGGGGGCGTCCATATTACAGACACTAATAATAGTACAAGCAATAGTGAATTGTACTGCTTAGCAACTACACCAATTAATTTAGCGAACATTGAGGCGGAATTATTAAAATATAAACACGAGGATTCAAACATGATTTTAAGTGGTTTTAAAAACGGCTTCCCAATACATTACGAAGGTCCACGTGTACCCACAGAGGCAAAACATCTAGTGTCTGCGAAAATTAATCCTAAAATGGTTAAAATTAAAAAAGATAAAGAAATTTTAGAAGGCCGGGTTGCAGGTCCTTATGACGCCAGACCATTACCGAATTTACGTATATGTCCTATTGGCTTAGTTCCTAAGAAAGTACCCGGTGAATTTAGGTTAATACATCACCTATCATATCCGCAGGGCTATTCTGTCAATGACTATATTGACCCGCAGCTGTCGTCAGTTCAATACACAAACTTTGACGAAGTCGTGCACATGGTACAATATTTGGGGAAAGGGTGTTTGCTTGGAAAAGCAGATATAAAATCAGCTTTCCGATTATTACCGGTTAAACCACAAGACTCGGAATTACTTGGTTTTACGTTTGAAGGACTATTATTTTGACAAATGCATGCCTTTTGGGTGTTCGTTTAGTTGCAGTACGTTTGACAGTTAGCTACTTTCCTAGAATTTTGCATAAAAAACAATGCACCAGTCCGCATATTAATACATTATCTTGACGACTTTCTATTTGGAGGTAAAAAAGATACAACAGAGTGTAAGCGTCTTATGGAGCATTTTGATCGATGTATGCAACGTCTAGGGGTACCCATTGCGCAAGATAAAACAGTGGGTCCCAAAACAATTATTTGTTTCTTAGGCCTTGAACTAGAATCAGAGGAAAAGGTAATACGGATCCCAAAAGAAAAGATTGAAGAAATCATTAAAAGAAATCAAAAAAAATTAAAGAAAGGAAAGGTCACTATGAGAATGATGCAGTCGCTAATCGGTGTACTCAATTCGTCAAGATTCAGCCATGTGGTTGACATGTTTTAATATTTTCAATGGAGTGTCCGTTTTTCATGACCGATTTTGGGTATCTAATGCTGATGTGAAGTTGTACACAGATAGTGCAGCAGGTACAGGTTTGGGATTTGGTGCATTTATTTTCAGGAAAATGGATAAGTGCAGTATGGCCTGAGGATTGGTTTAAGAACGGAATAACTAAGGATATCACACACAGAGCTCGAATTGTTTCCGCTGTTGGTGTCATTACACATTTGTGGGGACAGTTTGCGCAATAAAAAGATAATATTCCTATATGACAATATGTCAGTGGTGCACATAATTAATACAATGTCTTCTAAATCAGTAAATGTTATGGTTTTGCTTAGAGCTTTCACAGTGAAATGCTTGGAACTCAACATCACCGTAAAATCAAAACATATCAGTGGAAAAAGTAATGTATTAACCGATTGCCTTTCTCGATTACAGTTAGACAAATTTCGTCGCCTTGCACCTTGGGCAGAACAAGAGCCAGAGAATATGCCCAGCCATCTTTGGAATATATTCAGTCGGGCGCCAGAAGGCTTGTAACAGCTAGTATGGCAGCCAACACAAATCTAGTCTATAAAAATACACTACTGTCGGTTGTTAGGTTTGGTAATCTGTACAAGTTGTCTGCAGACTGGCCCATCCCAGTAACGCAAATTGCACTGTATATATCATACTGTTTCGAGACCGGTTTGGCGCCTGCTACTATTACAACTTATGTGTCGGGCATTAGTTTCTACCATAAAATCAACAATTTGACCGATACAACCGTTTCTTTCATTGTAAAGAAATTGCTCGAGGGTAGTAGGCGCTTATGCAAACAATACGATACGAGAGCACCAATAACAGAAAGTCTGTTGCAAAAAATCTGTGGATCCTTGGTAAATATTTGTTTCTCAGAGTATGAAATCACACTATTTAGGGCTGCATTTATGCTAGCATATTTTGGTTTATTTAGAGTGGGAGAATTAGTATTTACGACAGAAGAATACTGTAATCGACCGCTAACATTGGCTGATGTGACTTTTGAAAAACATTTTAATGCAATAAATGTTACAGTTCGATTTTCAAAAACAAATCAAAGGGGCAAGCCAATAGTGTTGCGCATACCAAAGAGCGGTAAATCTGATTGTTGTGTCATAGCTCTGAATGCGTATATAAAGGCTAGATTAAATCATGAAGGTTACCTTTTTTGTCATGCAAATAAGTCGCCTTTAACAAGAGGTCAGTTTTGTGCAGTGTTGTCTAATGCTATTCTGTATTTAGGACTGCCAGTTGCCAGATATAGGAGTCATTCATTCAGGATTGGGCGTGCCACTGATTTAAGTCGTCAAGTGGTAAATAGTGATGATATAAAAACATTGGGCAGATGGCAATCCAATGCATACACAAGTTATATCAGGCTTTAGAAACCCATCTAAATGGTGTATAGCCTATTAAATGATAGTTTAGTAGGCGTAGTACTTTGATAATACTCGCAAGTAAGTCTACTTCCGGTTTACTTTTCATTTCCGGTTTGTTTTATAAAAATAATGTCAGGAAGATAAATTGTTGTTTGATCATAAAATAGAAGGGAATTCATTGATATATTACATATATATGGCTTGTGGGTGACTCTCTCGTTTGAATTGTTGCACACAAGGCACATGAATGGGAAAATGAAAGTTTCAAGGCAGGCGTACGTTTAATTTGGTTTGGCACCGGAGGGATGACGTGGAAAAATCTTTTACCAAAACTGCAATGTGAAATGATATTTAAGCGTAAGCCAGCCATGCTTATACTACATATTGGAGGTAATGATATTGTTGAAAGCAAAACGTTTACATCCATCAAAAGAATTGAAAAAGATGTAAAATATATTTTTCCACATTCCCTGGGTCAACCGTAGTTTGGTCAGACATATTGCCAAGATTACACTGGCGAGGTGCTGAGGAAAATGAAATGGCACAAATGGGGTCAAAACGCAAACGCATTAATATGGCAGCTATTTGCAGGAATGCGGATGGTAAAATTATAGTACACAACATCTCAGTGACTGATACGAGTTTGTTTAATGTACGAGACGGCACACACTTAACTGACAAGGGCAATTCTATATTTTTAAATTCATTAAAAAACTCAATTATGTCATTCATATCAAAACCAGACATGAACCGTTATTCCTTGCCCGTTATAACTGGGGGACAAAATAATGTAATTTGCTGTGGCGGAATTCTACCGACCAAGGGTTTGGAATGTCTCATCGGTAATGCGGTAAATGGATTATCTCCCCTGGTCATGGCTTCACTGGGTTACACTGGCGATCATCCAGCTGTCGAGTGTCCTTAACGCAGTGGATCTATTTTAGTCACCGTCATATGACTGGATTATCTCCCCTGACCAACGGCTTCACCAATGGTGATCATCCTGGCTGTGGAAGGTGTTTCAGTCTATCGACATTCTAATTCATAAATTTCATTCTAAAATTTTTTGATGGCATATAATTAGAGATTAGGGTGTTGCCCGGATCTATTGTGCATAACCCGTGTACTCTCGAATTTTTGGAGCTTGGAGGATGAAAATCAGTAGCATTTATTATATATGGCATTAGCAAATTATGGCAATGCAAAATGATAGAAACAGCATATGGCAATAGCATATGATGGCAACATATTGATGAGACATTCCGACCTTTTGGTTGGACATAATTACACAAAGCTGCTGTGGCAAGATTTTCCACAAATTAATATCATGCATATCAAAGAATGAAAATTGACGGGAGTATTTTTATCTTTTATTCACATATATTGGGAGAACGTCGTCAAATAAAGCATTTTTAACTAAATCAAGAGCCATAACTCCGCTGTTACTGGTCCGATCTGGCTGGTTTTCGAGCTTTCATTGATATTAACAATTTGTTAAAGTTTGGTAAAGAAGACCATATCGTCTTAACGAGGTAAAAGTTAACGACGACGACGGACGGACGACGGACGAAGAGTGATCCCAATAGCTCACCTTTAAGCCTTCGGCTCAGGTGAGCTAAAAAGAAAAACAAGCGCGACTCACGTCTCGGCCATGTATTCCAGGCAAAATGCAGGTGAACGCCAGGGCCAGTATGCTAACGCCGAAGATGAGCCCTGCTTCAAGGAAGTCTGCCATCCATGGTGTGTGATTCTCTGCGTAGTATGTCGGGGCTCCATTACTTCGGAATGCGTCAAACAAACCCGTTGCCACAGAACCCGTTGACTGTGTTTTTAGAAACATCGTACATTCGTATATTCCTGGAAACACTTATAAAGTATTATAAAAGCATACATCATACAAAGAAACGCGTTAAAATAAACAAGAAACGTGGAAATTTCACGAAAACCAAGTTTTCCGTAAGCTTTCTGCACAGTTTGGTTTCAATATTTCTTTCTATATAAGCTACCTACACAACAAGCTTCACTTCATTATCTTAGTCCTAACTAGTTATTGCCCGGAAAACATTTTTCGATTTTTAGTAAGAATGATATGGCCTTGATCCAGTATCCTCAAATTTCAATCCCAAGCTTCATTTCCACATAAGCTACCTACACAGCAAGTATCATTACAATATCTCATACCTAAATGAAGTTATAGTCAAAAATCTTTTTGTATATTTAGTAATAGTGACCTTGGCTTTGACCTCAGTGACTTCAAATGCAATCCCAAGCTTCATTTCTATATCCGATACCTACACACCAACTTTTCTTTCAATATCTCATTCCAAACTAAAGTTAAAGTTTTGAAACAAAACCCAGTATAAAATACTGAACATACAAAAATCTGATGACAGATCATGTCAGCCATGTAAGAGTCAGTAGTGTTTTTAAATCTTACATTGAATATTATAATAGTCATGAGGCAGAAACAGCTAAATAATAACATGTTAAGAGATAAAGGGCTGTTATGTCACAAATACAATCATTAGTTGTAACCATACTAGTTACATGCTAGAATTCTAATGATAAATATACTTCCATAGATTACATGGTGTCATATAATATTTCCAGATTATACATTTAGAAAAAATTAATAATTCGAAAATATATTCATTAGATGCATGTATATATGTATAACTCAATAATAACACTGTTAGGAATAGGAAAAAATAAAAAGTTTTAAAAAAAACACGTTACTGCCCAGAAACATTTTTTCTATATTTAGAAACATTTATCTTGACCCACAGTGGCGTCAAATGCAGTCCCAGACTTCTTTTCCATATAAAATACCTACTCAGCAAGTTTCGTTGCAATATCTCATTCTTAACAAAGTTTTTGAGCGGAAAACATGTTTCTACTTTTAGTTACAAAGATCTTGACATTGACCCTAATGATCCCAAGTGGAATCCCAAGCTTCCTTTCTATATAGGCTACCTACATAGTAAGTTTCGCCGCAACATCTCACTCCTAACAAAGTTTATTCAGTATAACAAACCTTTTTTCAGCAACAACGACCTTGAACTTGACCCTAATGACCACACATGCAATATCAGCCTTCCATTACATATAAGCTACCTACACAGCATGTTTCGTCGCAATGTCTCACTCTTTAACAAAATGTATTGAGCAGAAACCATTTTTCTATTTTCAGTAAGAGCGACATAGACGTTGACCCCAGTGAATCCCAAATGCAATACCAAGCTTCCTTCCCATATAAGCTACGTACATAGCAAGTTTCGTTGCAATATCTCACTCCTAATAAAAGTTATTCAGCAGAAACCATTTTTCTATTTTAAGTAACAGCAGCCTTGACATTGACCCTAGTGGCCTAAAACGCAATCCCAACTTTCCTTTCCATATAAACTACCTACCCAGCAAGATTCGTCGCAATACCGCACTCCTATGTCAAAAGTTATTGAGTGGAAACCATTATTCTATTTTAGTAACAGCGACAATGATCTTGACCCCATTGACCCCAAAATGCAATCCCAAGCTTCCTCTAAATATGTTACCTACCCAGATAGTTTGGTTGCAATTCCTCATTCCTAACAAAAGTTACTGAGCGGAAACCATTTTACAATAATATTTACCTTGACCCCAGTGACCTCAAATGCAATCCCAAGCTTCCTTTCCATATAGGAATACCAACACACCAATCTGTTTTTCAATATCCCATTCCTATCTAAATGTATTGCCTAGAAACATTTCCTATTTTTAGAAACATTGATCTTGACCGCAGTCAACTCAAATGCAATCTCAAACTTCCTTTCCATATAAGCTAAATACACAGCAAGTTTCGTTGCAATATCTCATTCCTAACAAAAGTTATTGCGTGGAAACCATTTTTCTATTTTAGTAACAGCGACATTGACCCTCAATGACCCCAAATGGAAGCCCAAGCTTTCTTTCCATATAAGCTTCCAATATAGCAAATGTCGTCACAATATATCACTCCTCACAAAATAAAATCTGTCTGCAAAAAACTATTTTCTGTTTTAGTAATAGCGATTTGTTGACCTGGGCCCTAGTGAACCCAAAGAAATCTTAACCCGTCTTCCCCTATAAGCTTGAATCCAATGATCCCAAATGGAATTCGAAGCTTCTTTTCCATATAAGCAACATACATAGCAAGTTTCGTGGCGACACCTTTCTTCTTTTAGTGACAGCGACATTGACCTTGACCCCATTGACCCCCAAATGCAATCCCAAGCATCCTTTAAATATGTTACATACCCAGCTAGTTTCGTTACAATACCTCATTCATAGCACAGCGACATTGACCTTGACACCAGTGACCCCAAATGCAATCCCAATCGTTCTTTTCATTTAGGCTAACTACATAGCAAGTTTCGTCGCAATATCTCACTCCTAACAATAGTTATTTAGCAGAAACCATTCTTCTGTTTTCAGTTATACCGACCTATACATTGACCCCAGTGACATCAAATGGAATCCCAAACTTCCTTTTCTTATAAGCTACCTATCTAGCAAGTTTCGTCGCCATAACTCACTCCTAACAAAAGTTACTGAGCGGAAACCATTTTTCTACTTTCAGTAACAGTAAACTTTACCTTGGCCCCAGTGACCTCAAATGCAACCCCAAGCTTCCATATCAGATACCCACACACTAACTTTTCTTTCAATATCTCATTTCTAACTAAAGTTATTTAGTAGAACCCATTCTTCTATATTTTTAGAAACAGCGACCTTGACCCCGTTGAGCACAAATGCAATCCCAACCTTCAATTCTATAAAAGCCCCAGTGAACTCAAATGCAATCTCAAACTTCCTTTCCATATAAGGTACCTACACAGCAAGTTTCGTTGCAATATCTCATTCCTAACACAAATTATGAGTGGAAACACTCTTTCTATTTTAGTAACAGCGACCTTGACCTTGACCCCAAACGAAATCACAAGTTTACTTTCCATTTAAACTACCAATATAGCAAATTTCATCGCAATATCTCACTCCCAACAGAGGTTATTCTGTTAAAACCAATTTTCTGTTTTAGTAACAGCGACTTTGACCTGGACCCTAGTGAACCCAAATAAAATCCTAACCTGTCTTTCCATATAAGCTACATACCCAGCAAGTTTCGTTGCAATACCTCACTCTAACAAAAGGTATTGAGCGGAAACCATATTTTTTTCTATTTTTAATAAGAACGACCTTGATCCCAGTGACGCTAAACGTCTCACACCACAGTTAATTTTCCATAGGGTCCCATTGTTATGTTTTTGTTTGTGGCATAGAAATAAAACAGATTTTGCAACATGTATGCATGCTTAAATTTTTCATTGATCCAATATCTGCAATTTAAAACACATTTAACAAATATTTACCAGATTGAACTTTTTTTAATATCATATTTGATTGACACCTATCAAAATTTAGACAAAAATACAACCCCGTGGTGATTAGACCCATAATGTGTAAAAGGAGGCAGAATTAGCTAGAAATCTTATATCAACATGCATTTTTCTGTGATCTCTTCCTAAAATGCTGTAGATTTAGAACCTGGTAAAGATAAATCAATGCATCCTGTAAAATGTAGAAAAGCGAACTTGTTTTTTTTTTATCTACCTCCTTCATTTGTAGGGCACGAGTATTCAAGGGAGATAATAGTGGTGTGAGTCCTAAATACAATCCCAATCTTCCTTTCCGTATAAGCTAATAACACAGCAAGTTTCGTCGCAATATCTCACTCTTAACACAAGTTATTGAGAGGAAATCAATTGTCCATTAAAAAGTAGCATCGACCTTGCCCTTGAACTCAGTGAACACAAATGCATTCATTCCCACCCTTTCCTTCCATGTAAGCCACCTACCCAGCAAGTTTCATCGCAATACCTCACTCCTAACAAAAGTTATTGAGCAAAACCATGTTACTATTTTTTAGTAACAGCGACCTTGACCTTGGCAACAGTGACCCCAGGTGTAATGCCATATTTCCTTTCCATGTAAGATACCTGTCCGCAGGTTCTGTCGCAATACCTCACTCCTAACAAAACTATTGTGCGGAAACCATTTTTATAGTTTGAGTAACAACAACCTTGACCTTTATCACGGTGACCCCAAATGCAACCAAAGCTTTCTTTCCATATAAGCTACATAAACAGAACGTTTTATTTCAATAACTCACTCAAAACAAAAGTTATTCAGCAGAAACCCATCCCAACCTTTCATTCGATGTAAGCTACCTACACAGCAAGTTCCATTTGAATACCTCACTCCTAACAAACGTTATTGAGCGGAAATCATTTTTCTATTGCTAGTAACGGCAACCTTGACCTTGACACCAGTGACCCTAAATGCAATGCCAACCTTCCTTTCCATGTAAGATACCTATACAGCAAGTTTTATAGCAATACCTCACTCCTAACAAAGGTTATCGTGCGGAAAACGTTTTTATTTTTTAGTAACCTCAGCCTTGACCTCCTTTATCCCGATGACCACAAATGCAATCCTAAGCTTCTTTTCCATATAAGCTACACAGCAAGTTCATTTCAATACTGGCTGTATACCAGATATCGTCATTTTTATGTTGATTCTTTAGTATATTTAAATCGAAACTAGTCATCTCATAAATATTTTTGCCGGTAGAGAAGCTCACCCCTTTGCCGTAAATATTCTGTGTTTACATTGTTCCTATTCTCAGTAACAAGTGTCACGTGACCGTTACTAAATATAGACTGAACTGGGCCGGTCGGTTGAGCCGACTATAGTAGTTATCGTCATGTTCAGTTTAATACCGAATAATCCATGTTTGGGATGATGAAAACGTGTGTATAGTTATTAATTGAAATATAAATATACCATTGCATATGAATACACAAAAAAAATATCTTGAAAAATATGATATCTACAGTTTAAAATGTTTTTTCAACTGTAGGTATCGGATGTAATTTACTTCACTTCGACGTTCATAATTTAAAAGGAAATAACTGTCCGCATGACGTGAACTAGTTGTCATCCTTGGCTAAAAATTGTTAGCACATGCTTTTAGTCTTTTGGGCATGTCAAATTGATTCAATGGTTCGATGTGAAAGGTCAGCTATTTTAGAAGGAAATTTTCCTGGGCATGCGCATTAGCGCGTGATTCCCCCGATTGTGTTTTGTTTATAACGGTATTTATATAGGTAAACGGGTTGGTTTGAAAGTGTTTGTTAACATTTCTAAAATATTTTTCCTCTCCAATCGTCTGATGATAGTGTGTAGTGATTTGTAAAGTGGGGTCGAAAAATAATCACAATATTGAGCGTTTTATTGATAATGACGAAATCTGGTGAATGACGATAATTGGTACACAACAGTTATTGAGCGGAACCATTTTTCTATTTACAGTAACAGCGACCTTGACCCAGGAACCCCAAATGCAATCCCAAGCGTCCTTTATAAGTGAGCTACCTGCCGAGCAAGTTTCGTCCCAATACCTCAGAATACGCATAAATTAGATACAGTATATCTTTAAAATCCAATTTAAGAATAAAGTCCAAGTAATATTGGCAAGTGTCCCTTTAATCTAAATTGTCAAGTGTTCTTTTTTTTAGTTTACGTCTTTTCTGGTTCAATTATAGTCCAATTAATCGAATGTCACTTTTAGTATAGATGAGCACAGTCATGGTTATCCTTTCACGATAATTTTTTTAATTCAAAGCATCCGCTACCAAACCAGTTTTTCCATAATCTTTCTACACAGTTTGGTTTCAATATTTCTTTCCATATAACCTACCTACATAACAAGTTTCACTTCAATATCTCACTCATAACTAAAGTTATTGCCCGGGAACCATTTTCCTATTTTCAGTAACAGCGACCTTGACCTTGACATCAGTGACCCCAGTTGCAATCCCAACCTTCGTTTCCATATAAGCTACCTCTACCCAGCAAGTTTCGTCGTAATACAATACCTCATTCCTAACATTATGTATTGAGTGGAAACCATGAGTTTGACACGCCCGCCCGCCAAAAGACATTCGCCAAAGTAATAATATCCAGGTTTTTCCAAAGGAAAACCTGGCCTGGAATTCACCAACCATTCTTCAGACTATTCTTATACCTCAAATTTCGTTAACAAATATTTCCACGACCTTCAAAGATAACAATCGTGTGAAGTTACTATTTATTAGTATTTAGCATCCTCATACATAGCAGGTTGAAACGAATGTTTATACTTTAAACTTATAGAAATATTTGAGATTGAAATTTGCATAAGAATATTTCAAGAATGGTTGGTGAATTCAAGGCCATGTGAAATATATAGTCTAAGAGTTAAAGGGACACACGGCAATCTCTAAGTAGTTATCCTCTAAGTATTTATCAAGCATGAAAGGTAGCACGTCCTAATACCGTTTGACTGCAGTAAGAGACACACGACAATCTTGATTATTTTTTTAACTCGCGGAGTCCCGTTTGTTTTCTAAAAAAACTTGCGTGATTTATTTTATTATATACTTCCCTGTGAAATAGTGGATTGTATGGTTATAATAAACTTTATATTCTCATTGTTTATATTTTCCGGAAAAAATGGAACTACTTTTTTCTACATTTGCTTATAACAGTCATAATTCCATTCGCAACATCTCGTACACCGAAGAATGACGGGATTGGCCGAGCGTTCACGATTGTCATAATTCGTGTCAAAGTTTAGAACTATATTCTATGCGCACTAAATATATGTAAATCGCCTCACGCGCTGGCGTTACTATATTTATCCGCGAATATGTTAAAGGGGAACTGTCGGAACGAAACGTATTTTCTGTTTGAAACAGTTTGGTAGTGTTGCATGATAAAAAGTATATAATAAATAGAATATTTGTTGGTTTGTCGTGAATATAGGATTTATTTGCATCTCGAAGTGAGAAAACTTATATTTTCACTAGTGCTAAAGCACTCCTGAAAATATAAGTTTTTTCGATGAAAATAAATCCTATATTCACTCCAAACCAACAAATATCCTCTGTATATGCAAATCATAATGATACTTATTTAAATAGTTCAAGGCTAATTGTTTATTACTAATTATTGATTATATTGTACCCGTAATAAATTTAAAGCTAAGGCAGGATAACGAAGACGCATTTAAAACTCTCAAATTGTATTACCTTTTGTCCAACTATATGTTGCTTGATAAATACTTCAAGGGTGACGAAACGACATGATTTTTTGATTGGTTGTAAACAAAACGCTCAATTCAGGTAGGTGTTCGCTTCATAACTTCCTTAATATTCGTCGATTTTTTTCGACTAAAGTGCAAATACCCTTCCGAAGCGAGCTCTTTCCCCCCCCCCCCCCCTCCCCACTCTCCCCCCTCCCCCCCTACCGATTTTTTTCAACTAAAGTGCACATACCCTTCTAAGCGAGCTCTTTCCTCCGCCGCAAAAGTTAATTCGATTTATCTAGTAGATTTATCCCCCCAACCCACCCACACACACACACACCACTCACACACACATCTTGGAAACGAAAGAATCTATGCCCGTGTATATTTTGGGAGGGCTAATCTCAGAAAGGACTGAATGAACCAAATTGCCTTTTGCGGCGGAGAAAAAAAGTTCATATTGTAATGGTATGTGCGCTTTATTTTAACAAAATTCGTTAAATATTAAGAAAGTTATAAAGAAAAATATTACCTTAATCGAGCGCTTTGTCACGTGGTACCCTGCCTCTGTTTCGTATAAATAAAGAAAATTTTATAACACAAATTAGTGACATATCACTTTGTTTTTCCTTCATATTATTATTTTGTAATGTGTATTGCTACCAGAAATATCAAGGATCAAACTCCATACTACCGTCTAAACTAGTCGAAGTGGAAAGGAATGGTAAATTTAAAAACAAATATTGGTACAGACAATCTTTTCATTGCATTTAAGTATTAATGCAAGGTGTAGCTGATAAATTACTTGTTTGTATACAACTAATAACATCATCATTACATCATCATCATCACCATCATCATCATCATCATCATCATAATAATAATAATAATAATAATAATAATAAGTAGTAGTAGTAGTAGTATAATTACCTATGTACGTGCGTGCGTGCGTTCGTGCTTGCTTAGTTAGTTAGTTAGTTAGTATTGTTATAGCTTCCTTATACCCACTAACTTGCTCTGCAATAGAAAAAGCCAACGTTATTCCGGCTCGAATGACCAAATATATCTGTTTCAGTTTGTGACAGTTGTTATGACCAGTTGTGCTACGGAAAATAACAATACATGAATCAAAAATTACTGGAGTGCACCGTACTTCCTCATAACGGACAAAGGTTGCATTGATCGTTTTACGAAGAAATGGTTGCATACGATTCTGTTTTCACAGGTTACACTTTCGTGAACAAGCGCTGTGGAGCCGTCTACGCTCGGTATTGAAAGAGACAATGTCCATAGCTTTAAGCTTATAAAACATAAACAAATTGCGTTGACAAACTTAACACATCAACCATTATTGACTATTTGCTGAATAAAACCAAGATTGACGAAATTTAATAGCGGTACAAAAAAAACCAGTACCGCTTCGTAGGGTTGAACTCGTAACCCACACTAAAATTACGCCCGTGGGTAATAATAATAGAACATCGCAATAGTATATCCCGCTACCATCTGCGCTAAGCTTTGTTTCATTCTAAGGTTTATAGTCCCTCTACCATATGAGTCCCGTGAAGAATCCCCCGTTGGCTCGGCATTATGTTTGGACTGCGCTAAGCATTAACACACGGCGACTTTATGTGGATTTTCGTTTACTCAGTTCACTCGAACATCATCATGAAGTGCATATGAAACGCGCGATTTCATTGGTTGAATTTAGTTGATCTTCTCATGACTATTGATTAGATGAAAGGTCGATCTGACGTGACCTCCAAAGCAGTGTTGTTAGATCCTAACGGAGAGTATCAAAGCGTAATTAGGATTTGATTTCAATGAGATAACGGAGAGTATAGAAGCGTAAATAAGATTTTTTGAAACTAATATAAGGGGAAAGAGATATTGTGCAACATGGGTTACCAAGAATACAGTTGTTTGTATGCTGCTTTACGTTTGTGTTTTAGCACATGTTAGGCCATATATTTATTTTATTTTTGTGGTAGAGGAAAACCACCCCATTTTTCCTGGGTAGAATCAGCACTTTCTCACTTGACAAGTCAAACTCCCATTGGGATTCGAACTCGCAGTGGTGAGAGGCAAAAGGGTTTTCGACGCAGCGTCTTTACTATACCGGCCAAAGAGTCGCCAAGGCATAAATAAATATAGTGACTGATACACAAGTGCAACACAACTAGTAACTTACACAAGTCTTTCACACTGAACGTCTATCAACTTATCATTTAACTAGATTTTTTTCAACATGACTTTCAATTGCAATACATTTCTTACTGCGTTGTTTGCTGATTTCAGTGATCAGCGCGTAGCTATGAAACTTATCAATTATCCACAGGGAAAATGAATCAATTGGAAATTGTTACGAATTTTTTATTTTTTAAATAATTAAAAAGGAAGTCCATCTTTAAAATACTGTAACGTTATACGAAGATTGCTATATACAAACACACACTAAACATATTTACTTTACATCGACTGCGAAACAAGTTCTTGCAACTTAGATTAATCACTCTCGATGGCTTCCTGGGTAGAACCAGTACTAAGCAATGTGGATTAATTATCTTGCTCAAGGATAAATAACGTGGTGCGACGGAGGATCGAACCCACGACCTCACGATCAGGAGTTCGGCGCTCTACCACTGGACCACGCACTCCACTATAACATACTCACCCCCTTCCTCCCACCCCGCATAAATAGACATACCGATTACATTGCTACAGTTGTCAAAACAGTGTCGTGATAGAATTCTGGATAAGGTAACTATGCAGTGAATAGATTATAGGCAGATAACCAGCTTTTCAATACTTTTTACTTTGCAGTATTTCCAAAATAGATCATGTTTTTTGTAAAATTTATTAGGAAACACGAAGCACATTCCGTTCTATGCCCTGACGTCCTGTTCCATGCACTGGCAGACTGTTCAATGCACTGACATGATTTCCATGCACCGACTTGCTGTTTCATGCACCGACATGCTGTTCCATGCACCGACATGCTGTTCCATACACTGTCATGCTGTTCCATGCACTGACATGCTGCTCCATGTACTGACATGCTTTCCATGCACTGACATGTGGTTCTAGCACTGACAGACCTTTCTATGTTCCATGCACGGACATACTGTTCCATGCACTGACATACTGTTCCGTGCACTGACATACTTTTCCATGCACTGACATGCTTTCCATGCAGACATGCTGTTCCAAGCACGGACATACTGTTCCATGCACTGACATGCTTTCCATGCACTGACAGGCTGTTACATGCAGACATACTGTTCCATGCACGGACATACTGCTCCATGCACTGACCTGCTGTTCTAGCACTGACATACTGTTCCATGCACTGACAGGCTGTTCCATGCAGACATGCTGTTCCAAGCACGGACATACTGTTCCATGCACTGACATGCACCAACATGCTGTTCCGTGCACCGACATGCTGTTCCGTGCATTGACATGCTGTTCCACGCACTGGCAGGCTGTTCCATGCAGACTGTTCCATGAACTGACAGACTGTTCCATGCACTGACATGATGTTCCATGCACTGACAGGCTGTTACATGCACAGAAATGTTGTTCCATGCACAGACATGTTGTTATATGCACTGACATGCTGTTCCACGCACTATCGGTCTGTTATATGCACAGACATGCTGTTCCATGCACTGACAGTCTGTTCTAGCATTGACATACTGATCCATGCACTGACATGCTGTTCCATGCACTTACATGTTATTCCATGCACTGATATGCTGTTCTATGCATTGACATGCTTTATAGGCACTGACAGGCTGTTCCATGAACTGACAATCTGTTTTAGCACTGACAAGCTATTCCATGCACTGAGAGGCTGTTCTAAACTGACATGCTTTTCCATGCACTGACAGTCTGTTCTAACACTGACATGCTGTTCCATGCACTGGCAGTCTGTTATATGCACTTAATTGATTTTCCATGCACTAACAGTCTGTTCTATACACTGACATGCTGTTCAATGCACTGACAGTCTGTTCTATGCACTGACAAGTCGTTCCATGCTCTGACAGGCTGTTATATGCACTGACATGTAGTTCTATGCACTGACAGGCTGTTCCATGCACTAACATACTGTACCATGCATGGACATGCTGTTCCATATACTAACATGCGCTTCCGTGCAGTGACCGGCTGTTTCATACGCTGACATGCTGTTCCATGTACTGACAGGTTGTTCCATGCACTAACATAGTGTACCATGCATGGGTATGTTGTTCCATGCATGTACATACTGTTCTAGCACTGACATGCTGTTCCAAGTACTGAAATGCTGTTGTAGCACAGAAAGGCTGTTCCATGCACTGAAATACTGTTCCAGTAATGACATGTTTTGCCATGCACTGACAGTCTGTTCCATGCAATGACATGCTGTTCCATGCTCTGGCATGCTGCTCCGTACACTGAAATGCTTTTCCATGCTCTGACATGCTGTTCCATGCACCGACAAGCTGTTCAATGCTCTTTCATGCTGTTCCATGCACCGACAGGCGGTTCCATGCCCCGAACATGCTGTTCCATGCACTGACATGCTGTTCATGCTGTTCCATGCACCGACAGGCTGTTCCATGCCCCGAACATGCTGTTCCATGCACTGACATGCTGTTCATGCTGTTCCATGCACTGACATGCTGTTCTCATGCTCTGACATGCTGTTCCACGCACTGACAGGCTGTATCATGCTCTGACATGATGTTCCATGCACTGACATACTGTTCCATGCACTGGGGTGATGTTCCATGCTCTGACATGCTGTTCCATGCTCTGACAGGCTGTTCTATGCTCTGACATGCTGTTCCATGCACTGACAGGCTGGTTATGTATTGATAACCTGTTTCAGTTCTTCGGTAAATTTCGTATTCATTAAAGATTAAAACAATTGACCTACCATAATGTGTTCTGTTGACTGGCCAACCATAATGTGTGCTTTTAATTCCCTAGCGATCCACTATCTTAGTTGTTTTCCCTTTAAGTTTATAAGGCTGTTATACTGCCTCCAGAAGAAGAAATATTATCTATATACGAGGGGCATTTTAAAGTCCTGAAACTTATAGCGCGTTAGAAAAACTACACTCACCTGTTTAAATTCGACTAGTCCAAACCCTCAAAGTATTCCCCTTTGACCTCTACACATTTTTTCAATCGTTTAATCCAATTATTAAATGCTTCTTTAGTCACTTTTTGGAATACTAATAACGCTCTACCGACAGCAGTACGGGTTTCGAATTTGAGTCCTCTTAGGCACTTCTTGATTAAAGGGTTCAAACAGAAGTCACATGGGGACAGGTCTGGACTGTATGGAGGATGTGGCAAAGTTTTAAGTCCCTGAGATTTCAAATAATCTTGAACGACCGCTGAAGTATGGGCTGGGACGTTGTCAAGTAGGAGCTTAAGGCCGCGCGACCCGGTACGTGGACGGGCCTCCATGTAGTGACTAACGACCACAGGTAGAACCTGCTCAGCATAATAAATGCCGTTGACAGTCTTCTGTTCAGGGACAGGAACTTGGGCAACCATTCCACTTGCATCAAAGAATAAGGCGTATAAAACGCGCCTTACAGACTTAGATCTGCGGACTATTTGCCGTCTGCATCCATTTTCCGCAACCCAAACTTTATTATTCTCTTTCCCGTCGGGTTCGAAGAATGAAATCCATGTGTCATCACCAGGTACGATCTCGAAGAACCGCCTATCATCGCAACCATCGTACATCTGCAATAGTTCTGAAGCTATCTTCACACGTTTATCTTTCTCCTGGCTTTACAAGTGGGGTACCCAGCGCGCACATATTTTACGGAGTCCAAGTTTATGTTTTAAAATATTAAACACTGCCCCCGAACTAATGCCACATCTGTCCGAAATCTCCTCCACAGTTTGTCGGGCGTCTTCGTCAATCAGATTTTTCGGCGCCTGCCGTTTAAGCTGGCTTTTGTCCTCGCAGGAGGTGTGTCTGTGTAAGTCTACCAACACTCGAGTTGAAAGCGATACAGAAATTTTGAAAGCCAACAGTGTTTATTAAACTGAATGCTGATTGGCTAAATTTGTCTGACAAGGCCAAAGGAAACTAGTAGATTTGTTTATAGAGTGTAGTTGTTGATAAATGGTATATCGTTAGGTGATTTGTTACGCTGTACTTCAATCGTGACCGGAAAATATGAAGAAAGGAATAGAAATGCTGAAATTGCAAAATAAATTATTCTGTTTTCTTGCAAAGTGCGTCAATTTTACATGGTAATTGGTAATGAAACCCTACTAAAAATTACATATCGCCGTGATTTCCTAGTCACGTGATTTTTCAAGGTGCCCGGATGTGTTCTTCTCCAAAACCACAAGGGCTAGAGCCATAGATCTACATACTGTATATCCATGCTAGAGCTACGATATTATGTATATCGTCGGTGTTCTTGCAAAAGCTCGTATGTCAATTTTTGCTACTTTTCAGGAGACACTTAAAACTGATTCAAAACTAAATTACTGTGACCCTTTGGAATGGTTCATATGAAATGTTTTCATTTCTATGTAATGTTAACTTAGATAAAAGTAATTGTAATAGAAATAAACGTAAATAGGAGAATTACGAAAAATTACGAAATGCGAGGTTTCGCTTCTACATTTTCTTCCATTTTGTTCAAATACGAGGTTTTGCAATTAACAAATGGACATGTTATTAAGGCTAAATAATGAGATATATTGTATACATCATTGAAATGCACGGGGTTTAAATGAAATCACAAAAAAGGAAACCGCTAAATAGTGTATTACTTTTGAAAGTAAAAGCGGATGTACGGTGGTCGGGATGGTCCCGTCCGTCCGTCTGTCAGTTGGTTTTGCTCGTTACCTGACCATTTTTTCATTATTTAGAGGAGGGTGCTCATATTTGGAACAGATGATGCTTATGATGCATAGATGGCAAAACATGCTTTTGGATTCAGGGAGTGACCACTGGAACCAGAGGTTAAGGTCAAAAGGTCAATTTCACCAAAATTAATATTTAACACACGATATTCTATGTTTTAATGAAATGTCTTTCAAGCTATAAGTAGTAATATACGTATACAATATGGAACAGGTTTTGACACTTGATGTATGGATCCTCTTCCCTGAGGGGCGGGGACTTATGGTCATATTGGGTCAGTATGGATTTGTTTTCTTTCCTTGTAATCTCCTAGATCAGTTGAAGGATGTGTTCATATTATCAAAGTTTCAGGACTTTTAAAATGCCCCTCGTACCAACTCATTACTAGGTTGGAAAACAGCAAATTGTAAGGATGACCTTAAATGAATAAAAAGTGTCATCACGCCGCATGCATCCGATGAATAACAGTGTGCAATGTTTTGTTATGCATTAAGCTAATTTAAAGTATGTTGACAATGTGATTCTTTATAATTCTATACAAGCTTGCTGTTGAACAGAAGTTTTTTTTTAAAGTATTTAGAGTCGGAAAGATAAGTGTTTTTGTTTTTTTGTGTTTTGTTTTTGTTTTGATTTTTAAGAATATTTCATGGGTATCCGGTGAAGATCGTGAATTCCAACACAAGGTATAAATTGCTACCGGAACCGAGACTCCTCGGTTCTGATTTAAACTGTTAAAGGAATTAACGCCAAATAAAGGACCAGCAGCTGGCCTGGAATTCACCAACCATTCTTGAGAATATTCTTAGACTTAAGCCCAAGTATGCAAATTTCAACCACAAATATTTCTATAAGTTTAAAATATAAACGTTCATAACAAGCTGATATGTTTAACTATGATAAATACTAATAAATACCAACTTCATACGATTATTATCTTTGAGGGTCATGGGAATATCTGTGAATGAAATTTGAGTACTTGAGCTCAAGTTTAAAAAAAGTTTGAAGGATGGTTGGTGAATTCCAGGCCTGGCAATAGATATCGGGGGGTTGGGACCTTTGCAAATAAAAATGTTATATGAAAAAAACTGTACGTCCCATGGCAAGCAAACGAAACAAAGGTATCGTCCCATGGTTTTGTCGCGACAAAAAAAGTACCTGTCCCATGCCATTTTGCACCATTCCCAATGGCCAGATAAATATTGCCAGTGCCTGGTCCATAAACACCCTCCTTACCAAATGAGGTTTTCTGCAAGCTTGCAGCGAACAATTGTGTTCACCATAACAATTCTTAATTGTTTGCTAATGTTCGCCACTAGCGGTGATGTTGCCGCAAACATTATGGTAATCTTTGGCGAATTTGCAGTAAACTCGCCAAAAAGCTTTACATTCGCCAGAAACATTTATTTATTTGGAACGTTCACCATAACATACACACTTACTTGCATGTTTTTTTGTTTGCCACAACATTGCAACAAATTTTACCAATCCGACTTTTTTTTTATTGCACGCCGTAACATCTCCACAATCTTTTAAATTCAGATTTGCCGTTTCTTTATTCACAGAACATCACGACAAAATTTTCCATTCTGATCTGCTGTATCTGAAGACTCTGTTAGCAAGAATTCGACTTTAAAAAAGGGGTACGTCCAATGGCAAGCTAGCGGAAAAAATAGTACCGTCCCGTGGTTTGTCTCGACAAAAAAAGGACCTGTCCCATGCCATTTTGCACCGGTCCCAAACCCCCAATAAATATTGCCTGGTCCCTAACGGCAAAACTGACTACAAAACATGTGTCAATACTCTGTCCAGGTTACCGAAGTGCAGTGGTGTAGTGGTAAGACTATGATCTGCAATCGCGAGGTCGTGGGTTCGAGTCTCCTGGCCGCGACATATCGAAGACGTTCAAAAATGTTAGTAGTTACTTGAAACCTTTGCTTGAAAAGCAAATAATGGGTAGTGCTCTGGTTGACCCGGTATCAGAATAATTTGACTGGTTGGGGTATCATGTACTACGGCGTGGTATTCCAGTGTGGCAGCACCATATCTGTTCCCCCCCCCTCCCCCACCCCATTCCCTCACCCTTCATGTTCATTTTGTCATTTTTTTATCGTGCTTATTCAAGGTCTTCATCATGACACTGCGTATGTAAACGTGGAAACGTTGCTCCATCGTAAATGGACTATAAAATTTGCAGCAACTCGGCAGTTTTGCAAGTTAGAAGGTTAAAGGCCCATTCTCCATATTTTATCTTGATGTAAATGGAGGATGAGCCTTGAATGTTCATTCCTGTGCCATATAACCTTTCATGTGTTTTTGCGCCGTAAAACACCAATTCAATAATGTATATGTGCCGATTGATGGCGTGATAGTGACTTTAAACTGATGACGGTTAGACTTTTATCTACCCTCGTGTGTAAGCTCAGGTTTTCCAGCTCTAAAGAAACAAGCACATAACCTTATCCGGTATGTAAGAAAAACATTAAAAATAAAAAGTATAGATCATTGTTCGCGTACTAACGTACCTGTCAAATCGTGTAAAACAATAAACGATTGAGTACCCCGCCATTTGAAAGGGTTAAAGGTGCATGTACGTGCTGAGGAAGTAATTAACTAATCAATAACGTAGAGTAGATTACATTACACGATTTAGGAAGAAGCGATAAGTTTTTTGTTGTTTTTTCCATTAGCCAATCATGGACTAGGTCGCTAAACAGGGGTTTTTCTTGTTTACCTAACTTATGCAAATGTATGTACTCGTCAGAAAAATGGGTCATGCGAAATAAATGCAAATTGAAAAGACGTGTGTACGTTTGGTCACTCAGAGCTGTTTTTAAATGAAATTGGACAAATAAAAAATGATATCAAATGGTTTGATTGTGTCGACGTGCGTTTATCAACAATGATATAAAATAAAAATAAAAATTGATATCGGTAAAAAGAATTGAATTGAATTGAATTGGGGTTTTAAGGCGTACCAACACATGACAGGTTATATGGCGCCTAACAGGAATGAACATGCCAGGCTCATCCTCCATGTACATCGAGATAAAATATGGAGAATGGGCATAGAACCTTCTCATCTGCAGAACTGCAGAGTTGCTGCAAATTCTATTGTAAACACTCCATTTACGCTGGAGCCACGTTTATTGTTTTTCTGTCACTGCTCTAGTGATTTGAGCTAGATGGCACCTAAAACAATGCAGGGGTCATGATGAAGACCTTTAATGAGCATGAACAAAACATGTTAAAATGAACATGAATTGGGAGAGGGGGTTCTACCCCTCTGCCTACCCCTCCAACGGGATCTGCAGTGGCCCTATGCTTTGCCCCGGAAGCAAACGGGGCCCCCGGAACCACACGGGGTCGGTAAAAAGAACACATGGTTATCAATATGAACAGAATATTAATAACACGACAACAAAATAATTTCAAATAAATGTAATCAATTAGTTCATTATATAAAAACTAGTGAAATGGTCTATTATTATTAGACAGAACATATAATATCCCACACATGCTACTTATATTAATCAAAGCACTGGAAGTGCTGATGGACGGTGCCACTCAGAAAGTATTGATTCCGAAAAAATCGGATTTCGTACTAAGGTGGTGAACATTTGTTCCAAATATTATTGAAATCGGATAAGGCCTTACCAAAGTTATGGGACCGGACGGAAGGACAGACGGACAACGGCAATTCTATATCCCTCCGCCAAATCGGCGGGTGATAAAAAGTGAAGTTATGTAAAAATGTTTAAAGTTTGTAAATGCCAAAGGGGAATAATTGTAAAACGAAAATGTCAGAGAAAGTTGGTCACAACATACGAATACATGAGATCTCGATTTCTTTCGAAAACCAATCAGATTCAATCATGCTTGACAGAGTTATCGCCCCTTAAATGTCTGAAAATTAGGATTTCTGCAAAGACGTTTTCGGTGGCGATATGGCTAAAAAAAACTTCATTGAATTAGGATAAGTATAAAAAAACAAAGAATAATAATAAATACATATAGTCTGATGTAACGGTAGTCAGAGTTTCTATGTTACGTATTGTTCTAAATTCCTTAAATATAAATGCTTTTAAACACAATATTGATAATGGTAATAAAATGTGATAAAATGCCATTGATAGAACTTAATAATTATAACTATTTCACTGTAATATATGTATTCATTCTCTAAATGAAGTATATGCTTGTTTGTACTTTTCTCTGAAATATTGTGTATTGTATTCCGCCTTGTTTAGGCAATACACGTGAAAATAAAATGCCAAATAAAATATTGAAATGAATTGAATTGATGAAAATAATTGTATGGTTTGATAAAAAGATGTCTCTGACAGTGGCGTAGCTGCCTATAGGCACTGTAGGCACGTGCCTACACATTGTCCCCAGAAATCAAAAAAATAAAGATGCCAAATATTTTCGCTCGCGGTCTTTCAAAACCAAACACACCATGATTGTGCAAAATTTCGAAAGATGTTCAGAAAGCAAGTATTCATATTGATATACATATATATATCTTTTATTCAAAATTCCAAGAGGCCTTAAGGCCTGTGAGGATACAAATAGTTAACACAATACAATGACAGGTAATACGAAATGAAACAACATAAACTAATGTACATATATATTTATTAAAGATGGGTTTAGAACAATACAAGGCAATGTCTACAGTTTATGTTTATTGGAATATATTGGCCACGGCTTCAACAAAATAGAAGATAAAACATATTCATGTACTTTATGAACCCTAGGTACAGAAGTTCACAAAGACAAATGTACCTAATATAGAAGATAAAATGTGTAGTTAATTAAACATATGTATGTACTTTATGAACCCTGGGTACAGCAGTTCACAAAGACAAATGTACCTAATTGAAAGCTCTTGCATTGAAAATGTCAAACTTCTTATTAACTACACAATAAGTAATGGCTGTGACCGCGAAAAACTGCCGCCACCGTGAGGAGATCCCGAATGTGGACTGCTGTAAACTCTGTTGAAGCCGCGACAGAAGAACCAGACTGAAACCGATGAAATCCCGTGCTCTGAAAATATAAACATAAAAAACCGAAAACACTGTTTTCAATAACAGGAGAGGGTGGGTGGGTTTATGTTGCGAATACAGATAAAATAAATGTTTTGTACCGAATGAATTATTCAACCTGTTGTTCTATCAAATTGTGTAGAGGAAGAGAAATTGATAATTAAAGTTGCCGGTGTCTATGTATAAAATGCACCGGCAGAATTTATACACTAAATTTATTTTATCTTCCACTTGAATAACAGTAATTTGTCCTTCAACGCACAAATTCCATTATTAAAGATAGGTTTAGAACAATACAAGGCAATGTTTACAGTTTATGTTTATTGGAATATATTGACCACGGCTTCAACAAAATAGAAAATAAAACAAATTCATGTACTTTATGAACCCTGGGTACAGCACTTCACAAAGACAAATGTACCTAATATAGAAGATAAAATGTGTAGTTAATTAAACATATGTATGTACTTTATGAACCCTGGGTACAGCAGTTCACAAAGACAAATGTACCTAATTGAAAGCACTTGCATTGAAAATGTCAAAATTCTTATTAACTACACAATAAGTAATTGCTGTGATCGCGAAAAACTGCCACATGTCATGCAGTCTGCGAAAAGCAAATCCCTGCGTGACACCGCCTTACATGGGGGAAGCGGGACACAGCTTAGAGACTAGACTAAATGCAACATGGTTTAAATATATACGACAAAGTTGCGAGGCCAACAAAAACTATTTAAAATAACAACCTCAAATAGAGGAAATTGCTGACGCAAATGTCTCGCCAAAATAAAAAACGCCTCAAATAGAGAGCGCAAAGAGAAAAAAGCCTCAAATAGAGCCTGCTTCAAATAGAGGCAACACACTCTTCAAATAGAGGAAATAGCTGAAGCAAATGTCTCGACAATATAAAACAAAAACGTCTCGAAATAGAAAACGTTCAAAATAAAAAACCTCCAATAGAGACTGCAACAGTATTACTAAACTCCCGACATGTACACACTTAAACAGCCAAATTGCCAGAGGGGTAAATATTGTTATTCATTGTTTAAAAGTGAAAGAAAACAATGCAGCCCGAGACGCAGGTTTTGCAAGAATACTTTATTGCCTTTGTCAGACAAAGGAACTTCGTCAGAATACAAATGCAAATTTGACTCTGCTATTTCCGGGTATTTTATATACCCGCCCTCCAATTTAATCACTTCTGTAGCCGCCTTACTATTAACCCTAACTCTCACACGTTCTAAAGCTGAATGAGATAACTCATCCCGCCAAACTAAACGTGGAAGAATTTGTGACCACACAATAAAAACTCCAGGTATTATAAGGTCTTTGATATTGTTTAAGGTTTTAACCATTTTGTAGTAGGTACTTGACCTATATCATTACCGCCACTGTGCAACACTAGTACATTAGGAGGGTCTTCAATAGTCAACAGTAGTTGGAGCCTCTTCTCGACCTGGTGCCATCTCAAACCACCTTTCCCCTGCCAACAAACACTCGCATGGAGCTCGTCTAATCCCAGGCCGACTCATTCCAATGTTGATTGTCTGGCATATGTAAACGCCCTCGTAATAATGGACGAGCCCACAATCCACATTCGAGATCTTGTATCTGGAATACTTAAGACTCGATTCAACTAGGGGAACAATAGTTGAGCTGTTCGGTCGGAACTAGGATATATATCTGAAAGCCTTAGAGTCCCATCGCCCAAGTTCTATGATCATGTCATCCGACATTCCCAGACGTGACGCATTGGATGCTGCGCTAATACGTAGAGAATGAGACTTATAATTATTGGCATCAATTCCTAAAGCGATCAACAATTTTTTAACAACGCGCTAAATTGATAACGAGTGACTTGACCGCCCCCAAAATGAATAAATAGCTGACCGATACATTTGGAGCGAACCTCTAAATACGATGTAAGACGATTGACAGGACATATTGTAGAGTTAATAGCTGGAAGTGAAATAATTGTTCCCACACAACTCTGATCTGTCTTTGAGTGTGCCAAATGTATTTCGAGTAGAGTGTTTTCTTGAGAAAAGTGTATGATGTCGAAAGTCAGTGCTTGAATTGTATGGCTCTTATTATCCGACACTAATTCTCCTGCTCGAAAAAAACAAACGAAATATGCCAGTGCAAAGGCATCTGCGAACATAGAAGCTTCATATTTTGAACTGCAAATAGCCGGTAATATTTTGAAAATCTTGACCAACATATCTGGAGTAACGGGGAGCCTGGGATCGACCCTTTTATCAAGACGATTCATGCCAACTAACAATTTTTTAATTACGAAATTATCTGTTACATCTGATGAATGCAAAAGTTTGCATTTGAAACTAATGCCAGACAAATATGAACGAGCTGTTGCGGGTGCGCACCCTTTAAAAGATAGATGAGCAATGAAATCGACTACTTGCTGTATGCTTGGAAGCCAGGTCAATTGCATATTGTAATTAACCCGAAAAGTGTCAAATGATTTAATGCCTGTATTGTAAGATTCCCTCGTGTTAAAAGCCAACGATGCCTCTTAATGCCTGTCTGCTCGAGACTGGATTTCAACGCTAGATATGAGTTTTGTTCTGCCCTGGGAGCCAGCTGCTGAAAACGAACCCATTGTTTACGAGATAAGGCATCAACTATACAATTGTTTTCCCCTTCAATATGAACTGCATTAAACTGTATGTTAAACAACATACATGTAGTTTGCAAAACAAGGGGCGAACAAGGTGCATCACTCTAACAGATCGGGACGTTTTTCTGTTTAGAATAGAGACCAGCGCGAAATTGTCCGTATGCAGGACAATCGTTTTACCCTGGAACATATTGCCCCATATTGAAAAGCCAAAACTATGGGTACCAACTCGAGAAAGGTTATATCCGTCAGTTCTGTGTCGCGCCAACTGTAAAAACGTCCAGTGCGGTTCGAAATATGCAGCACACCCTAAATCAGCATTGCCTGCAGAGTCAGTAAAAAGATGCAAGTCGGAATTGCTGGTCCAAACTGAATCCGGGAAATAACAGTAGCCATTAAAACAATCAAGGAATATTAACCATCTTCTTTCATTGGTTTGGACACTCTAATGAAGTGCTGTGGTTGTGCTGCACCCAACATTGCGTCATAACGCCTACAAAATGCACGAGCCGCTAGTATTGCACATGAGAAAAAATTCAGTGACCCCGCAAGAGACTGTAGAGACTTGAGAGTGACCTTCTTCTTCCCCAAAATAAATGTTAATAAGCCCCTTAACTCGATCAATTTGTCATTGGGAATTCGCACTATCATTTTCTCAGAATCAATTTCAAGACCTAAAAATATTAAAATATAAGTAGGCCCCACTGTTTAGTCATCTGCAATAGGAACGCCAGTTTCCATGCACACATCACTAAAACTAGCCATAAGCAAGGCACAGTCTGAGTATTCTTTCCTTTCGCCAAAAATAAAATCGTCTAAATAATGAATAGCACTATCTAATCTGGACTGTTGTTTGACTACCCACTCAAGACCAGTTGCAAATTTTTCAAAAAGAGTACAAGAAATGGAACATCCCATCGGAAGGCACATATCGTAGAAGAATTGTCCCATAATTTAAAGCCCAACAACTCGAAATCTAGATAATTTATTGGCAGTAATCTAAAAGCAGATTTTATGTCCATTTTCCCCAGCAAAGCCCCTGGTCCCAAATCAAGAATACTGAAATAGCAGCAAATCAAGAATACTGAACTTGCAGCAAACCAGAGATATTGAGATATCATCAAATCAAGAATACTGAAATAGCATCAAATCAAGAGAACTGAACTTGCAGCAAACCAGAGATATTGAGATATCATCAAATCATGAATACTGAAATCGTAGCAAATCAGAGATATTGCGATATCATTAAATCAAGAATACTGAGATATCATCAAATCAAGAATACTGAGATATCATCAAATCATGAATACTGAAATAGTAGCAAATCAGAGATCTCGAGATATCATCAAATCATGAATACTGAAATAGTAGCAAATCAGAGATCTCGAGATATCATCAAATCATGAATACTGGAATAACAGCAAATCAAGAATACTTAGATATCATCAAATCATGAATACTGAAATAGCAGCAAATCAAGAATACTGAGGTATCATCAAATCATGAATACTGAAATAGAAGCAAATCAAAAATACTGAGATATCATCAAATCATGAATACTGAAATAGTAGCAAATCAGAGATCTCGAGATACCATCAAATCATGAATACTGAAATAGCAGCAAATCAAGAATACTGAGATATCATCAAATCAAGAAAACTGAGATATCATCAAATCAAGAATACTGAACTTACAGCAAACCAGAGATATTGAGATATCATCAAATCAAGAATACTGAGATATCATCAAATCATGAATACTGAAATAGTAGCAAATCAGAGATCTCGAGATATCATCAAATCTTGAATACTGAAATAGCAGCAAATCAAGAATACTGAGGTGTCATCTTATCAAGAATACTGAGATATCATCAAATCAAGAATACTGAACTTGCAGCAAACCAGAGATATTGAGATATCATCAAATCAAGAATACTGAGATATCATCAAATCAAGAATACTGAGATATCATCAAATCATGAATACTGAAATAATAGCAAATCAGAGATCTCGAGATATAATCAAATCATGAATACTGAAATGGAAGCAAATCAAGAATACCGAGATATCATCAAATCATGAACACTAAAATAGTAGCAAATGAGAAATCTCGAGCTATCATCAAATCATGATAACTGAAATAGTAGCAAATCAGAGATCTCGAGATATCATCAAATCTTGAATACTGAAATAGCAGCAAATCAAGAATACTGAGATATCATCAAATCAAGAATACTGAGATGTCATCAAATCAAGAATACTGAACTTGCAGCAAACCAGAGATACTGAGATATCATCAAATCAAGAATACTGAGATATCATCAAATCAAGAATACTGAAATATCATCAAATCATGAATACTGAAATAGTAGCAAATCAGAGATCTCGAGATATCATCAAATCATGAATACTGAAATAGCAGCAAATCAAGAATACAGAGATATGATCAAATCATGAATACTGAAAAAGTAGCAAATCAGAGATTTCGAGATATCATCAAATCATGAATACTGAAATAACAGCAAATCAAGAATACTGAGATATCATCAAATCATGAATACTGAAATAGTAGAAAATCAGAGATCTCGAGATATCATCAAATCATGAATACTGAAATAGCAGCAAATCAGGAATACTGAGATATCATCAAATCAAGAATACTGAAATAGCAGCAAATCAAGAATACTGAGATATCATCAAATCATGAATACTGAAATAGTAGCAAATCAGAGATCTCGAGATATCATCAAATCATGAATACTGAAATAGCAGCAAATCAAGAATACTGAGATATCATCAAATCAAGAATACTGAGATATCACGGAATCCATCATAGAATCAAGAATACCGAAATATCATAGAATCGATAATACTGAAATATCACAGAATCGAGAATACTGGAACATCACAGATTCGAGAATATTGAAACATCACAGAATCGAGAATACTGGAACATCACAGAATCGAGAATATTGGATCATAGAATCCATCATGAAATATAGAAATGTCTAGAATCCATCACAGAATCCATCATGGAATACTGAAATATCATAGAATCTATCACAGAATCAAGAATATTGGAACATCACGAAAACAAATATATTTGAACATCTCAGAATCGCAAGTATACTGAAATATCGCCCAGTCAGGGAAACTAGAATATCATCCCGACAGAGATAAGTTGAGTTAGGAAAGCAAGCTATTTCCTTCTAGGAATACAGCAAGCATGAAACACACAACAAGAATTCAACAAGCATAATCTAACCATATCACGTAAATGAAATTAAGCAATAAGCAAAATAAGCAAAGATAAGTTAACTTATCTTAACTTATCTTTACTTATTTTCACTCGCATGCCTGTGCTAATTCCGTAGCATTGCGGAAGCATGCATATAGATGGCGAAAAAGAACAAACATGCTTGTAATTTTTTAATTTTGTTTACATGATATGGTTAGATTATGCTTGTTGTATTCTTGCTGTGTGTTTCATGCTTGTTGTATTCCTAGATGGAAATAGCTTGCTTTCCTAACTCAACGTATCTCTGTCTGGATGATATTCTAGTGTCCCTGACTGGGCGATCTCTGATTTGCTACTATTTCAGTATTTATGATTTGATGATATCTCGGTATTCTTGATTTGCTACTATTTCAGTATTCATGATTTGCTGCTATTTCTGTATTCTTGATTTGATGATATCTCAGTATTCTTGATTTGATGATATCTCAATATCTCTGGTTTGCTGCAAGTTCAGTATTCTTGATTTGCTGCTATTTCAGTATTCTTGATTTGATGATATCTCAATATCTCTGATTCAATGCTATCTCAATATCCCTGATTTGCTGCTATTTCAGTATTCTTGATTTGATGATATCTCAATATCTCTGGTTTGCTGCAAGTTCAGTATTCTTGATTTGCTGCTATTTCAGTATTCTTGATTTGATGATATCTCAATATCTCTGATTCAATGCTATCTCAATATCCCTAATTTGCTGCTATTTCAGTATTTTTGATTCTGTGATGTCTCATTATTTTTGATTTGATGCTATTTCAGCATCACTGATATTTCAATATATCTCTGACTGGGTGATATTTCACATATAGCTCCACAAACATTACCAGAACCACATTTTGATATATCTATACCGAAAAACAATGTAGAGACACATCTGAAGTTTGGAAAGTCCTCTTGCTAGCATGTCCTAGGAAAGAGCATGACTCGAACCCCGTTTGGTATACCTCTACCGAAATGAAATGTAGAGATGCACCTGAAGTTTAGCAAGCCCTCTTTCGGTGAAATTTCCCCAATCATCTGAATCGAAATCTCAACATTCTGCCCAAATAACATCAACATCAGGCTTTCTTGTAGGAGTATTTCTGTCTTTTCCAATATTGAACAAGATATGTTTTTTCTTTCCATCCCCTAGATACTTTTCCGTTTATCTTTGTAGGTAGTGGCCATATATCCCTACTTCTTTTTTGTCAATCATCACATGTAGATATATTCTATCTTTCCTACCAAATGTCGTTCTAGAATATTTGCATACTTTGTATGTTGTTTTCGGAATATCTTTGACATGTTTTGTAGAACTCGGAGAAGCCGTTTGTTCAATACTATTTTCTACTATATCATCTAGTACTGTAATTGCTAATCTGACTTTCTTCTTTGTAGGTGTTGTCTTTCCTTTTCCAAGGTGTACTACAATTGGTGACTTCGTTTCTTCTGTAACTTTCTTCATTTCTTTTTCTAGAAGTTACCCAAAAACTGGAACATCATTTTCTTCATAGTACAAACATGGTATTGTTTTCTTTCTATGCCGTACACACTTTCTGCACGTGTAGTCACCCTCTGGCATAGAAATACATCTACTGCCTCTTTCACTTCTTCCTCACGATCTATCAAATATTCATTTGACTCTAGATACTCTTTTTCACTTCTAGTGCAGTTTTTTTTCTCTTTTTGCTGTAGTCAATCGCCAATATCTTTGTCGGATTGCATCGTATTGTTTTTCCAGTCCATGTATTTTCTGTAGGAGGAAAAATTTCCACTAGTACTTTGTCTAGTATGCATGAACGTGAGTCGCTCCAATTATCATCAATTGTGAGTCCAAGTTCTTCTACTCGTTTACAAATCCTCTTCAATCCTTCAGTAGCATAGACTGTATGATGATGACTGGAATCGTTTTTCAAATAGCAAATTTTTGAATCGTATTTTTTCTTGGTATAATTTGCAAACCCTACCAGATAGTATTTTCAAATAGGTATGCGACTAACATATTCTATACAATCGGGAGAAGCACAATACAATTGTTCTACTCGTTTTCTAATCTGTTTTATTCTCTTTCCATTTTTCTTATATGTTTTTTTCCAACTCACGCAACTCCTTTTCTTTTTCCTCCCAAACTTTCTCCTGCACTTGTTTGTTCACCTATACCCATTTTCCCTTTTCTTCTTCTTAAAATATCTGTGCAATTATTTTTTCTCTTTTCTTGGTGGAGTTCATAGATATTTTTCTATCTGTTTCTTGTTGAAGAATTTGAAATGGGAGCTTTTCATCTCCTTTTCTATTCTTCTCCTTTCTCTTCCATATCCACTCTACACAATGTGTTGGTGGGAGGTAGTCTGATGGTTCAATCTTCGTTGTTCTAGCCTTGGAAGGATTTTGATCACAAAGGATTGTTTTCGTATCTTTTTCTTTAGTGTAGAAAAAGCAATTACCGGAGCAATTAGAAATTTTCCATTTTCGTATTGCAGTATATCAAGCACGAATATTGGGCAACAACGAAAGCCAAATACTGATACACATACATCTTTGCTTTTTTCCATGATTTTATTTTTGAGAATGAAGACCCTGCAATTCTACCAATGTGAGTGTTACAATACCAAACAACGTACAAAGTATTTTGAACTCTATCTAGTATCATATTTCTATCAATATTCTCTGCTAGATGTGTCCATTGATTTTTTGCTGGTTGTATATTGAATATAGAGTTCTTCTACAGTTTCTTCTAGAATATGTGTTCCTGTCAAATGGTTGAGGCCTCCGTATATTGAAAGTTCAACTCTAGTACATCCTCGTTTTTGCACATCTGGGTGTGAAAATGTATTTTGCAAACGTTTAGATTTGGAATCAACAAAATCAGCTAGATGTCCTCCGAATACTTTTTGTACATCCCCCGCTTCAAAGTTTGAGACTATCTTGTTGTATATTTTTGTTCTCACAACATTTCTATCTCTTGTTTGTATGGTGGTGAAGACATTATTTCCGTCTGATTTCGTATTCTCTAGAATTGTGAGCTTTTCACTCTGCATTCCAGAAAATAGGCTCTTCGTTCTGTCAAAGATGAAATAATCAACCAGACTGGATTGTTCCAGAATTGTGGTTTGTGTAATCTATAGAGTATATTCCTAGTCCCACACTTTCTAGAAGTTGACAGAGATTCATTTTCTTCTCTTCCACCACATGTATGGGAATGTTTGACACGTCAATATTTGCGAGTACATTTCCTATTGGTTTTTCTTTCCTTATGCGTTCCCAGTTCTTTCTTGCTCTACTACTTGTATGCGATTCAATTATTTCTATAGTTTTCGAGATACTGCTATTCTGATTCTTGTTCAATGTACAATTACAGATTTTGACATCATGTGCGCCTTTAAAAGTCATATTTTGGTCCATTTTAGAAGACATGTTTACCTTGTAGAGTTTGGTTATTTACACTGGCCTGTGATGACAATCATAATTAATACTTTCGTTATTAAGAGACAACGATTTGTAGTTTTTCGTGTAGTATTTTATGACTTTATTAAACTCTATAGATTATGAGGTCAGTCTTTTGTAACATCATAAAACTGGTTTCCTTATTGAGATACAGTTTTTATGCAGTTTTTTATGACATCATTTAACTGGTATATAATAGGTATCATTTTTTTTTTTGCATTTTGCATTTTTTTTTTACATCATAAGTTTGGTCCCCTCATTTAAATATTTCGCTGAAATAACTGCAATTTCACTGATGTTTGACTGCATTTTAACTGCATTATGACTAAAAACTGGTTATAAAACTGCTTTTATGCAATGATATGCTATAAAATGATGTGACAGGATGATACGTAGTTGTACGTAACTCATTTCTCTGATATAACTGGTTTTTAACTGATATTTAACTGGTCAGAAAAAAAACCCTGATATAAAACTACAATTTAACTGAAATCATGTAGCTAAGTGCTAGTAAAGAAGGGAGGGAAAGGGCAATTACTCCATGGTAACAGCCTGTAATATTGGTGGGACATGGCTGGTATTCCATGAATTGTTAACAGCCTGTATTGTTGGTGGGCATGGCTGGTACTCCATGAATTGTTAACAGCCTGTATTATTGGTGGGACATGGCTGGCAGTCCATGAATTGTTAACAGCTTGTAATATTGATGGGACATGGCTGGTACTCCATGAATTGTTAACAGCCTGTATTGTTGGTGGGCATGGCTGGTACTCCATGAATTGTTAACAGCCTATATTATTGGTGGGACATGGCTGGCATTCCATGAATTGTTAACAGCCTGTAATATTGGTGGGACATGGCTGGTACTCCATGAATTGTTAACAGCCTGTAATATTGGTGGGACATGGCTGGTACTCCATGAATTGTTAACAGCCTGTATTATTGGTCTGACATGGCTGGTACTCCATGAATTGTTAACAGCCTGTATTATTGGTCTGACATGGCTGGTACTCCATGAATTGTTAACAGCCTGTATTATTGGTGGGACATGGCTGGCAGTCCATGAATTGTTAACAGCCTGTAATATTGGTGGGACATGGCTGGTACTCCATGAATTGTTAACAGCCTGTATTATTGGTGGGACATGGCTAGTACTCCATGAATTTTTAACAGCCTGTAATATTGGTGGGACATGGCTGGTACTCCATGAATTGTTAACAGCCTGTATTATTGGTCTGACATGGCTGGTACTCCATGAATTGTTAACAGCCTGTATTATTGGTGGGACATGGCTGGCAGTCCATGAATTATTAACAGCCTGTAATATTGGTGGGACAGGGCTGGTACTCCATGAATTGTTAACAGCCTGTATTATTGGTGGGACATGGCTGGTACTCCATGAATTTTTAACAGCCTGTAATATTGGTGGGACATGGCTGGTATTCCATGAATTGTTAACAGCCTGTATTATTGGTCTGACATGGCTGGTACTCCATGAATTGTTAACAGCCTGTATTATTGGTGGGACATGGCTGGCAGTCCATGAATTGTTAACAGCCTGTAATATTGGTGGGACATGGCTGGTACTCCATGAATTGTTAACAGCCTGTATTATTGGTGGGACATTGCTGGTACTCCATTAATTTTAAACAGCCTGTAATATTGGTGGGACATGGCTGGTACTCCATGAATTGTTAACAGCCTGTAATATTGGTGGGACATGGCTGGTACTCCATGAATTGTTAACAGCCTGTATTATTGGTCTGACATGGCTGGTACTCCATGAATTGTTAACAGCCTGTATTATTGGTGGGACATGGCTGGCAGTCCATGAATTGTTAACAGCCTGTAATATTGGTGGGACATGGCTGGTACTCCATGAATTGTTAACAGCCTGTATTATTGGTGGGACATGGCTGGTACTCCAGGAATTTTTAACAGCCTGTACTATTGGTGGGACATGGCTGGTACTCCATGAATTTTTAACAGCCTGTACTATTGGTGGGACATGGCTGGTACTCCATGAATTGTTAACAGCCTGTAATATTGGTGGGACATGGCTGGTACTCCATGAATTGTTAACAGCCTGTATTATTGGTGGGACATGGCTGGTACTCCAGGAATTTTTAACAGCCTGTACTATTGGTGGGACATGGCTGGTACTCCATGAATTGTTAACAGCCTGTATTATTGGACTGACATGGCTGGTACTCCATGAATTGTTAACAGCCGGGACATGGCAGGCACTGCAGCCTGTAAAATGATGTGACAGGATGAACACTTGTAACACTACCATACCCTTTAATATGCAATAATAATAGTTTAATAACAAGTTGGAGAAGTATATCGCAGTAAATAGTAATTTACCTAATATTCTACAATTTGTGATAGCTCTCTTTAATAGCAGTATTGTAGTAGCTTACTCAGGTATATAGTAGTGGGCGGGGTATAGTGTTAGACCAATTGAATAAATGTGTCGAGATCCAATAAGATAATTGCACGTGAATGCAAGTATATATTGGAATGTTTAAGTAGAGTACTGAGATAGTCTGAGATAGTCAGAGGTTGTTAGAGATAGTCTGAGGATGCAGAGATTTGATGAGTAACATCTGATAGAATTAATATTACCACTATACGATCAGACAGTAAAATGGGGTAGTTTTAAAGATTATTAAAACGTGTATTTAAAAGTCTGGACTTGTTAATTATTAATGCCTGGTGACATAGTGTTGCACACTCCATGTAGTGTTAATAGCCTATAGAAAGGTGGGAGAGATTGGGCACTTCATGTTAACAGCCTCCAAAAATTGTTAATTGTGAAAAAAGGGGTTGGGGGAAGAGGAGGTACTTCATGTTAATAACCAGTAGAAAGGTGAGACAGGGTGGGCATTCCTGAAAAATGGTGGGATAGTTTTGGACTGTATGTATTATTAACAGCCAGTAAAATGGTGAAACTGATCCGGCAGTACATGTACTGCGAACTGCTTGTATAATGGCGGGACAGGGCAGGCACTCCTAGTATTGTTAACAGGCTGCAAAATGGTGAGACATGGTTGGCAATCCATCCAACTAAATGGTAGAATGTTGAGACAGTTGATACACCAAGTTAACAACCTGTAGAATGGCAGGAAAGGGTGGGCACTCCGTGTATTATTAACAGCCTGTAGAATGGTGGAACATATTGAACACTTCATGTTAACAACATGTAGAATGGTAAGACAGGGTGGGAGATCCATGTTAACAGCCTGGGTGAACGGTAAGACAGGGCAGGCGCTCCATGTATTGTAACAGCCGACAGAATGATAGGACTGGGCAGTCACTATCTGCACTTACAGCCTATAGAATGATAGGACTGGGCAGGCACTAGCTGCACTACAGCCTGTAGAATGATAGGACTGGGCAGGCACTAGCTGCACTACACGCGTCATGTAGAATTGTCGAACATATTGGATACTTCATGTTAATTACATGTATAATGGTAATACAGGGTGGGAGATCCAGGTTAACAGCCTTTAGAATGGTAAGGATAGGCACTTCATGTATTGTTAACAGGCTATAAAGTGATATGACAAGGCAGGCACTACAGCCTGCAGAATGATGAGACAAGATGGGCAATCCATCTATTTTTAAAAGTCTGTAGAATAGTGAAGAAGGACTGGCACTCCATCTTAACAGCCTGAAGAATGCTTTAAGAGAAACAGTAATATGCTTTTGTAAAAAAAGAAATAAAAAAAGACCCCTATTTTTTATATCAAATTTTATCTTAGGATATTTTAATTATCTTGCATTAGTATGAACTATTTTATAATAATATATAAAGACATATAAACTGAAGGTTAATATATCATATTGATTAACATTTTGACTACAGTCATGGGCATTGACTTTTAAGGACATTACAATGTAAGCGTGAAAGAGAAGCTTCCGCATTTATTCAAAATTTAAATTCCAGTTTTATTCTAAATAATCATTCCAAATTTCATAACCGTTGATAATATTCTAACATGGTCACTTGATGCAATATGCACTTCTAAATATACTGCCGGTCCATGAAAACGCACCATTAACTCCATATGTTTATGCTGTTGGATTATTCGCAAACCGTTTGGAATAAAATTGCTAAACCAATATTATTTTCTTTTTTATGTATTGATTTTCATACTTTGCTTGTCCCACATGTTTATGACAAGCAGTTATGCAGTTATTTAATTACCTTGTCATTTAACATTGTTTACTATGGATATTCATAAAAAGAAAACTGTTCCACTAAACTTCAAGCTGCAGTAATCTGTCTCAGAATAAATTCCATTTGGTTTTACTGACCTGTTTATTGTTTTACAGTATTATGCCATGAATGTTTTTGAAAAAATGATTTATTTGCGCAATATAACTGAAGAAAACCGGAAATGTATGTACATTTCATAACACCAATGTGGAATGCACTAAATCCAGATATGCACATTAAAAAAGAGTTAAATGTTGACTCGTTATATGGGTTACATCGTGTTTTGTCCAAAATGCCTCAAATTCTATCTTTAAAAGGATTTGTTTTGTGGTGTGTTTTCATTGACCATGAGTATATCTGTTAAAGTGAAGAATAAACAACATTTAGACTGAAAACTTAAAATATTGACGCCATTTTAACATTGGCAGTACAAATGTAATTCAAACATTGTTCTAATCTAGCAACATCAAATATCGCAAGAAAGATATTTACTTAAAATGTATCGCTTAACAAACTTTACAATAATGAGATATACATAGCTGGTGTTTTGGGATCAGTTTAACATTATCAATTGATGCAAATGTTAGTCAAAATTTTTATTCAAGTCTAGAAACGACAAAATGGTGTGTTGCTAAATGGAATTTAGGATACTGAGCTAAGAAAAAGTATTTTTCTTCATTTAGAAGAAGTTTTGTCATTATGAAATCATTTTAACATTGTTAACTGATGAAATACAAATTAATGCTATTCAAAATCGTTATTCAAGCTAGCAACTAAAAATATATTTTTAAATAGGTGCTTGACAGAATTTACACTATTAACTGATAAAACAACTTTTGTTTTTGTTTATTTACAAGAAGTCATGCTGTTATGAAATCATTTAAACATTGTCAGTTGATTCAATATGTATTGTATTAAGTTCAACATCTTTATTCCATTATGGCATCAACAAATAAATATTCTAGACAGAATTTACACTATTAACAGCATTTTCTTTTTTTTATTTATATGAAGTTATGCTGCTATGGAAATATTTTTGCATTGTCAACTGATGCAAAATAAATGTTATTCAACAGTATTCTAATCTAGCAACATTAAATAGTGCAAGACAGTTGAATTGAATTTACATTATACACCTAAAATGTATTGCTTAGCAAAATTTACAATATTGAGATATAAATAACTGGTGTTATGGGATCATTTTAATCAACATTATCAATTGTTGCAAAATACATATTCAAAATCTTATCTAATAATGACAAAATGGAATTTACAATAATGAGCTAGGAAAACAACATTAATTTCATTTCAAAGAAGTTATTCTGTTATGAAATCATTTTAACATTGTTAACTGATGAAATATAAATGCTATTCATAATCTTTATTCAAGCTAGCAACAAACAATGTATTGCTAAATGTTTGCTAGAAAGAATTTACACTATTAACTGATAAATACAGCATTTTTTATTTAATTTAAAAGTAGTCGTGCTGCTATGGAATTATTTTAACATTGTCATTTGATGCAATATGAATGTTACTAAAAATAGTTGTTCTAGTCTAGCAAACTCCAAATGGAGTTTATAATATTGCCAAATGGAGTTTATAATATTGCCAAATGGAGTTTACAATATTGTGTTAAGAAAACAGCATTTTTTTTATTTACAAGCTGTCATACTGTCATGCTGTTATGGAATAATTTTAACACTGTCAATTGGTTCAGTATGATGAACATAGTTTAGCATTCAAGACACAAATAAGTATTGCTGCACAGAATTGACTATCTGACTTAAAGGGAAACATGGCAATCTTGAAATAGTATCAAGCATCGAAATTAGCATCTAGATTTATTTATTCAGGATTGTGTCGACTACTTGCACACAATTAAATATAAGGTAATACAATTTGGAGTTTTAAATCTTTGTTATTCTGCCTTTGCTTTAAATATGTGTTTGGTGCAGTATAAACAACAATATAATAAGTAATATGAAAAAAGAAATTGCTTTGAACAATTCAAATAGTCATCAAAATATGATTTGCAAAAATCCCAGGATGCAACAATTATTAATGAAAGAAAAGATTGCCACTTGTCCCTTTAAGACAAAAAAGCTTTTTTTTAAATTTTAATAAGTAATGTTGCCAAGGCATCACTGTAAATTAATGCAACATGAATGTTATTCAATTTCTTTATTCATGTCTGGCAATAACACATGTATTGCTAAACAGAATTGACAGCATTGAGCTAATTTAAAACAGCATTTTTCTATTTATAAAAAGTTAATTAAGCTGCTATTGGAATCATTTTAATATTTTCAATTGATACAATATGAAGCCAATTGAATTCCTAGACAGAATTTACAATGTTAACTGAATAATATGGCATTTATTTTAATTTACAAGAAGTCATGTTGTTATGAGATAATTTTAACCTTGTCAATTGATAAAAGTTAATCAAAATCAAACTGAATTGATGCGTTTCTAAACATAAGTTACAATATTGGGCTTTTGCAAACAAAATTTGCTACTGGAATCACTTTAACACTGTCAATTGATGCAACATGAAAGTTAAACAAATCTTTACTTTAGCCTAGCAATAATGAACTGGTGGCTTAACAGAATTTACAATAATGAGTTTTGAAAACAGCATTTGAAGTCATACTGCTGTTGGAATCATTTAAACATTTAAACATTGTCAATGTCATAATATGAAGGTAATTCAACATTTTTATTTAAGCCAAACAATGACAGAAACAACTATTTCTCGACAGAATTGACAATATTAACTGAAGGAAACAGCATATTCTTAATAACTTACAAGAATGTATGCTATTATGGATTCATCTAACATTGGCAATTGATATATTATGAATGCTTACACTAATTTAGCTAAGAAAACAGCCTGTTTTTCCACGTACATGCAGTTATGCAGTTATGACTGCTGTTATGGAATTATTTAACATACTCTAGTCTATACTGTATATGATTGAACTAAGAAAGCAGCATGCTCCTATTTATAAGAAGTCAATTATGCTGCTATTGGAATCATTTTAACATTGTCATTGATAAAATATGAAGGCAATTCAACACATTTATTCTAGACAAGCAATGACACAAACAAATATTTCTAAACATAATTACAATATCAACTGAAGAACATAGCATTTCTTTTAATTTACAAGAAGTCATGCTGTTATAGAATCATTTTAACATTGTCAATTGATACAATATGAACATGATGAAGGCAACTGAATTCCTAGACAAATTTTACAATGTTAACTGAATAATGTAGCATTTCTTTTAATTTACAAGAAGTCATGTTGTTATGAGATAATTTTAACCTTGTCAATTGATAAAAGTTAATCAAAATCAAACTGAATTGATGCGTTTCTAAACATAAGTTACAATATTGGGCTTTTGGAAACAGAATTTGCTATTGGAATCACTTTAACACTGTCAATTGATGCAACATGAAAGTTAAACAAATCTTTACTTTAGCCTAGCAATAATGAACTGGTGGTTTAACAGAATTTACAATATTGAGTTTTGAAAACAGCATTTGAAGTCATACTGCTGTTGGAATCATTTACAAATTTAAACATTGTCAATGACATAATATGAAGGTAATTCAACATTTTTATTTAAGCCAAACAATGACAGAAACAACTATTTCTAGACAGAATTGACAATGTTAACTGAAGGAAACAGCATATTTTTAATAACTTAAAAGAATGTATGCTATTATGGATTCATCTAACATTGGCAATTGATATATGATGAATGCTTACACTAATTTAGCTAAGAAAACAGCCTGTTTTCCACTTACATGCAGTTATGCAGTTATGACTGCTGTTATGGAATTATTTAACATACTCTAGTCTATAATGTACATGATTAAACTAAGAAAGCAGCATGCTCCTATTTATAAGAAGTTAATTATGCTGCTATTGGAATCATTTTAACATTGTCATTGATAAAATATGAAGGCAATTCAACACATTTATTCTAGACAAGCAATGACACAAACAAATATTTCTAAACATAATTACAATATCAACTGAAGAACATAGCATTTCTTTTAATTTACAAGAAGTCATGCTGTTATAGAATCATTTTAACATTGTCAATTGATACAATATGAACATGATGAAGGCAACTGAATTCCTAGACAAATTTTACAATGTTAACTGAATAATGTAGCATTTCTTTTAATTTACAAGAACTCATGTTGTTATGGAAACATTTTAACATTGTCAATTGAAATCTTAATTTAGTTATGGCAATAATGACTATCACAACCTGACTTCTATGTTGATGTGATTGATAAACTTCGTAAGATTATATTCATGGTCATGATCACGTCATACTATCTTAGTTAAACTTGTTAAAAAGTTTATCAAAAGAGGTTATGACCCTATCATTTTGCAACTACTGCATGCTTGGTGGTGGACACTTTTACAGTTCCCCTCTATGCGTTACTCTTTAATTGTACGACGACCGGACAGGCTGAGGACCCTATGATGACGCCTACATAAAGCCCATTGGGACGGTGGCTTTTGATGTTTGTCTATGATCTTTCTTGTCGTGCCCTTAATGGTTCCATTATCGTACTCTTGTTGCTCTGGCTTCTACCAAGTCATTAAGTACCTTCACCGTGTCTTTCTATGCTATTGTTTTTTTGTATTATATTTACACGAGCATATTTGTGTTTTACTTATATTGCCTATTGATGCTGCCTTGTTGGTTAGAGATTAGATCATGGCGGGGATTTCTTTATTTACACTGTCCTGTTTTAATGGGATGACAGTAGGGTAAGTGTAAGGTTTGGTGCTTCTCTAGGACCTTACACTTACCCTACTGTCATCCCTTTTTGTCAACCCGTTTTTGTGTTTGTGATGTCGTTTGCATTTGTTATTACTTTTGCCTTCTTGTTTGTCAGTTTATGTGTTTGTTTTCTGTGTTTTGTGTTTTGTGGGTGACTGTCCTCCTTG